>JAOXYM010000015.1:26570462-26586376 GCA_028567055.1 Leptatherina wallacei | reverse complement strand
TGCGGTTGTTATGGTCTCAGTGCGGTTGTTATGGTCTCAGTGCGGTTGTTATGGTCTCAGTGCGGTTGTTATGGTCTCAGTGTGGCTCTGGTTAATTGACTCGTTTCATATCCACAACTGCATGTTTATTTAATTGATAGCTCTCCATATTAACTTAAAGCCCAATTCCTTCCTGCTTGCCATCCTCATATCTTCTCATTAAAGGCTGAGGTCTGAAAAGGTTTTAAACTGGGACAATTTCCTAGTTTGAGCAAGTGGATACCTGTTACTGTTGAGCACACTGCTGTAGGTGCCTCGAGACAGTAAGCTGGGGGAGGTGGGTGGAGGGGAGCAGGTCCCGGCTGTGGCGGATCTCTTCAGGAAAGGATCTGCGTTTATTGTCTGCAAGGAGTACTGGTGGAGATCGGCTTCTGCATGCAGAGCGCAGGAGAAAAGCACTTCTGGTTAGTTTCAACTGGGAACGATTTGAACTGGGAGCAAACGGCGGGGCAGGTTCAGGTCCAGACTTACGGGTGCTGTTTTTGGAAAGAGGCACGTCCCACTCCGGAGAAGCAAACTCCTTCTCTCCTTCTGAGCTGCTGCTGTGGCCCAGCTCCGGCACAGAGGAGCTGGGCAACAGTTTGGCCAAAAAGGAGGGGTTCCCGTCCTCCGGCTTCCCATCTACTGCCAGAAACAAACACGTCACACACACATGCGTCTGGTGCTGAAGCAGACAGCGAGGCGATGATGGTTAAATGCAGGAACTCACATCTCTGTTTCTGCAGGGGTCTGGTCTTTGGGATGGTGGCGAGAGGGTGGAGAGGTTTGGATGTGAAGCTCTTGCGCTGTTTGTTCTCCAGCGGCGTTACATACGGCAGCTCCAGGGAACTGAGAAGAGGGAAAATATGTCACAAAGAGAACAGAAAGAAAACAACTGCTCTCACTTTTAACCAAGTAAAAAAAACAAACCTGGACTTTTCTACTTGGTTCTCCTTCTTTGTAGCTCCTTGTTTCTTTATTTTGGGTTTGATTAGGAAATTTGGATCTTCCTCTTTTGCCTTCCCGGGAATCAATGTCCTGCCTTTCTTTTTTACTGGCTCCTGTAAGAAGTGATGCATGTTTTTAAGCACACAATGGAAACGGAGTACATGACTAATAGAGCAGTGGTTCCCAATTTGGCCTCCCGTGAGGTTTTGACTGTATGATTGTTAAGACCATGTCCACACAGAAACACATTGAGGGGCATCTGCTTGACGTTTCTATCCTTTGGATGCTTCGTTCACATGGAAACGCTGCTTTAGGAGCCTGAGAACTTGAGCTTTTGAAATCAGGTCCCAATGTGAGTAAATGGGGGGGTCATTAGAATCTGCCATACAACAATATTCTAAAGCATATATCATTATCCAAAAATAAAAAAGCTACTTAGTTGTGCATCAAATCAATTTTGGTCCATGTACTGTGGTTTAGGTCTAGTGCGGGGGTGTCCAAAGTCCAAACTCCTTGCAATTTGCCGGTGCAACGTTTTTGTTCAGCCCTCATGTCTATCCTGGCAGCCGTGATGTTCCTGCTCCGTCTCATTAGAGAAACGCCAGAGTGTAAATGACTACATGTTGATGGTTACCTTAATTCTGGTTTTTATCAAAGAACAGGACTCGGCCAGGATGCTTCATTTGTGGTGAGAAGCTAGCTAATGAAAGCTAAAGCTAAGCATGATTTCACCACAGCTGCATGAAGGGGGTCCTCGAGGAAGACAGGTTGGGAAGCACTGAAATGGAGGATATGAGCTGGAATGTAGAAATATTTCTCTTTACCTCTTTCATGTTTGTCTCCACATCTGGATTGGAGGTCTCTGTGGTCGTGGAGGAACTGTCGTCGTTGTCGGCCAGGTTATCTTTGAGCTCGTCTCCCTGAGTCTTTACTGTCGACTTTCTCTCTTTTTCCTCCTTCTTCCTCTGGGCTTTTGTTTTCATCCTTGGCTTCCCTTTGCAATCCAAAACTGGAAACAGATCAACATGAAGCGTCAGAACCTGTGAATGACATCAGATATGTGTAGCGTGCAGATGCAAATAGACAGGCGTACCTTTGTTTTGTGTGGACTGAGAGCTCTGCTCCTGTAGCGCCTCGCCACTCAGCGAATCCGGACGGTCGAGGTCGTTGTCCATGGCTCCTAGCAGGCTGGCGTAATCTGCATCCTCAGGGCAGAGGTCTCTGTGAGGTAATAAAGACCCTGCTAAACTTGGACTCTGGAGGTCCAGTTGTTTGGTGCTGCGAGCTTTGCGGTTGGTCAGCTGGCAGGCAGCTTGAGGGGCGTCTTGGGATGAATTTCCTTTGGGAAACTGAGATGGAGTGGCTTGCATAGACGGGCGGCTAATTGTGATCCTGGACCTCTTATCTTGGCTGTCAGAGTCTGATAAAGTGCGGCCAGTGCCCTGTCGACCGCCGACCCGAGCGATGCCGTTGCTGGACGTGTACAATCCTCTGGAGTTCTGGGTCGACTCGTAGTCGTTCAACCTGAATTGTGACAGACGGATCTTTTCAGTTATATTCTCCCACTTTCAAACCCAGTGTGGGTCCAGCAGTGAGAAGAAGGCCCTTCTCATTGTGTATAATTCCAACTGTACATGTTTGGCCTTCAGACTGACAGAACAGCTCAACATCAAACAGTCAGCTGGTAAATTAAACTAGATTTATTTTCCTAGTTAGACCAGAATATGTTTGATAAAATCATTAAATTGCCCTAATAAAGCTTTACTTTCAGCTCTCTCTTTAACAGTCTTCCTCAGATTAACTATGCAAATTACCTGAATGGCTGGTGATACGCGCAAATGAGTGGTTACACTGCCAGATATGGTCAAAGCTTGCACAGAAGTTGGCAGTGGTTGCACCGATGCAACAGCCATTTAAAGTCTCTTCTATGTGTAAGGGCTCTTTAAAACACACATAAAGCCCTCACGAGTGACTGAACATTACTAAAAAGTCTTCATAGGTTAATTTCTGATCACCGACTCAATTCAGACAAAAATGCATGAAAATGTGAAGCAGCAAAATTATGAATATTTTGTTTCTCTTATTAGGAAAATCACCCTCTGGAACTGTATGAAAAAAAGAAAGAAATGAACACAAAGTCTGCTGCAAAACTGGGATAAAACTCAGTCGACTTTGCTTTTAAACTCTTGTTTTAACCTACAACCAGCCTGAAGAAGCAGCCTGCAACCTTCACTGTAGCATGTTTTAGTTTTAACAGGGATACTTCAAATTCTAGAAAACTTGCTTTGCATTTACGTTTGTTGTTCATGAGTTTATGAATCAAGGTTTTTGTAGACAAGCAGTTTCAGATCAGCGTATGTGATGTGCAACAGCCTCAGCTCAAACTTCTAGCCTACAGCCAAAACAACGGACAGAAATGTCAGAATGACCATTAAGTCCATCAAGAGGTCATTTCAAGCTGAAACTTTCAGAGCAGACGACACAGACTGGATTACTGTATATGTGTAAAACCCTTTGAAAATACTGTTTGTGCTGCAAGCGGAGAGAAAACTGTTTTCTTCCTTCCCATAAGAAATATAAAACCAGAATAAAAACTTGTGCAGTTTTGCCTGTTCCCCCCCCCGCCATCTGCTTACTTTGAATCGCTGTGAATTTGCACGATGTCCCTGAGGTTAAAGGGTTTCCCAGTCTCCAAACTGGAGTTGGATTCCACGGAGACTCGTCTCTTGAACGGCTCCCATATGCTCTGAGCCTCCAGGTAGGCGGTGGCGATCACCAGCAGAAACATGGAACTGCAAAGACAAACCGAAAAACCCCAAATATGAAGCGTTTGTTGGGTTGAAATAAACTTAGAATTCTTCCTTCGTGCTGAGCCACACTCACCTCATAATGACGGACACAATGATGTAGAGCTCCAGCTCCCAGCTGGGTCTGGGCAGGGTCTCTGCACACGTAGCCAACATGTGGTAGGGCAGCGAGGCGTTCAGGATAAACACAAACTCTGAGCCCCCGTACGTCACCAGTTTGAGCTCCCGGATCACTCGGGATGAAGTGAAGTCGGGTGTAAACCTGAAGGGAAAGGACACAGAACACGTCATCACTGATCTGCACCTGCGATGGACCTGTGGACCCGCCGTGTCTCAACGACTAGAACCCGCCAGCACGACTCAGACCTCTTGTTTGTTGCTGTGACTCAACCCATGTGGCAAAATAAAGGGACACAGAGTTTTCCTTGAAGGATGTAACTATTCGATCAGCGCTTGGCTGCCTCTTTAGAGCTGTGAAAGTTTTTCATATTTTGCTTTTTCAATTATAATATGGTCAGAAGTTGTTCCTCACATCCTTCCAGCCTCACAATCAGACTTTTACATCAGTTTTCACCCAATTTAACAGAAATAACAGAGAAAAAGCCGAAACGTCTAATTGTGTCAGTTTTGCTCTCTAACACACACACCTACACACAGATCATCCAGTTATGAAACTAGAGATGACGTAAATAAAGTAAAATAATAAATTTAATATGTTAAAACAAACTAAAATGTCTTAATGCTTTCTGCACCCCGCTGTAATGCTTCTAATGTTCTATGTAAAGCACCTTGAAATGTCCTGTATATGAAAATGTGCTCTACAAATAAACTTGCCTTGCCTAAAATAGGATTAAAAACATTAAAACAGACATAAAACCAGCATAAAATACAATAAAATACTAGTTAAAATACTTTAAAAAGCTTTAGTTCATTAGATCACAGATACAGACACTGAACGTGGCAGGGGATCGCTTCCTTCTGAGGATTCATCATAGATGGAAATCTCAATCATTTTGAGAACTTAACGCAATCATACGAGCTAGACAAAGATGACTTCAACTACTTCCTCAAGGAAATAAGACTGCTCATAATGCTGAACCCTGTAAAATAACACCGATATTTATTGATGCCTTTAACTCCAGAAATATAAAAGGCATAACTGGTTAACTATATCAAGGTTTTATCTAAAAAAAAAAAGAAAAAAGAAAAAAAAACTCAACAGATTACATAAGAAAACTGGAAAAAGGAAACTAGTGGGACCTTATCAGAGGAAATGTGGCATCAAGGAAGGAAATCTGTCAACTACTAGAAATTCCTCAGATTTTATTACCCCAACACACAAATCTGAATATAGTGGATCCCAGTGCTCTTGCTGGAGGGAACGTGGATCAGTCTTAGCAGATCACACGTTTAAAGTGAAACCTTTCTAGGGGAGATTTGCCCATTTAACCTCGGAGATTTGGGGCTTGAGCTGCGACATGTCCTTTTACTTTTGGTATCTTGTAATTTTTCATGAAGGGCTGAATAAAAGTAACACATCTTCAAGATTTTTATGGTTGAAAGTAAAAAAAAACTAAAACAACTACTACTAAAGTGTTGACTACAGAGGACCCCTCCCATTATAGAGCTGGTCATGATAATAAACTTAATTTGCTCTCCATCTTTGTCTGCATCTGATCCTTGGAGGTTTACTGTGTCATCCTGCAGGTTTAATCAGCAACAGCTACTTATGTTTTCATACACTTGTTGTTTCTGTTGTTCATGTTTTTGTCCTCCTATAGGTGCTCCTGATGATCCTCTGCTTTGTTTTCTCACACGACCACAGGAGGCTTTCTGTTACGTTTCTGAAGCAGCTGCTTGGCTCGTTTTATTTGTACAATTATTGCTGCTGTTTTTTGTCTTTTCTATCTTCGTCTCCTTTTTTTCCCTCTTCACTCTCTCCTGTTCCCTCTCTTCCTTCTTTGGTTCCCCCGTCAGGTTCGGCATTTACATCTAATTCAGGAATAAAATTAAAAACTGAAGAATGATCCTTAAATATCAAGTGGAGCCTAGCCATATATCCAAAAAAGCTCCTTCTTAGTGAAGCACATTTGTTCAGCCAGACCATAATTCTGTTTGCTAAGATGGCCGTTTTGTTTAAAAATAGAAAGCTACTATTTGCTCTATGGATAAACTGACCTTTAACCTTTGTCTCCAGAAGAAAAAACAAACAAATATTGCAACAAAACCTCGTTACTGGACGCCTTTTGTTTATATTTGTGTATATCATTGTATATGTTTTGGGAATTATGGTCTGTTATGGTTCTAAGAAAAGAAAAAAAGAAAAAAAAAAAAAAGAAGGAATCGTTTAAAAACAGCAACTAAACAATCAATACTAAAAGCTACATATCCAAACTATGACCTTCAGGACAAGAAAACATCATTGATCACTAAATTCCATTAAAGGATGGGCGAGAAAACTTTTAGATAACATCAACAGAACCTGGTTTTTAGCTACGATAACTAAAAAGTCTTCTTATGTACATATATCTCCCAGTTAAAGTTTGATCTTTAAGCAGCATGAATAATCTGCAGCCATTAGAAACAAAGTGTTCACACTTGGAGTGGCCAAAGCACATACAACAGGAAGCACAAGAAGTGCCATGGCAACAGAAGTTGTTAAAATAGTAACACATCTTCCATCGCTGCTCACTGTGTGGTCACAAAAAGAGACCAAACCCCCTCCTGTCAAACTAACTTGGTATTTGTGTGTTGATTTGACCAAAGTCTGGGTTATAGTGAGTAAGATCTGCAACAGGAAGCAAATATTTCTCGCTTCATTTCACGAAAAACATGAACAGGAAGTGAAATTGTGCCACCGCTGAAGGCTTCAGTGACGAGTTCCTTCTGCTCAAGTTCCTGCAGTAAATAAATCCACTTATTCCGCCTGAAATGGCACACGTCGACTTGGAAAAACAGAAAAATCCAGACGTGAGAATGAGCTCATTTAATTATTTTTTGTGTGTAAAGGAATGAATTGTTGAGGCTGGAGTTGAATTTTAAGTTATGGGGTGAAAAAAAGTGGCAGAAGTTTCTTCATCCTTTTACTGAAACAGAGGCATTTAGTGTGTTTGATGACTTACAGTATGACTAGGTCTTTTGAGGTGTTCGGCTTCAGCGTAAATTCCTGACAATTGAGAACTTTGAATCCATATCCTTCGCAAGGTTGCCCGTTGATTTCTGCTGATCTGATGGTGATCGGGAGCAATCCTGTGTTCTCCACTCTGAAGGTTCGTTTGAGAGTGTAGTTTGGCTCTTTGACTTTTGTTTCTGAAATAGACAAGGGGATTATAATCAATGAAAACAGGCATAGGAGTATTTCATGAATAATCTGGACTAGTCACACTGAGAAGACGGTTAAAAAGCCCTTTTCATTCATGTATAAGTTCATTATATGATTCAGGGATTTACTAAACAGGGTAACATGCTTTAATGTTTGAGGAACTTATTTTTCATATATATATATATATATATATATATATACATACATTTTTCTTTTAATTCAATTTATCTATTTTTTAATTCTTCTGAATGCTTCAGGTTTTCCCGTCATGCACCAGTGCTGGATGAGGACGTAGTCATGTGGAAGTAGCCCGGGTGGTTTGTAGGTCATGTCTAAGTGACTTTACACCCTCAACACTCACTCTCTGTGCAGTCTTTCAGCAGGGCCTCGGTCATCTTAAACCTCAGCGAGCTGCTCTGCCCCGGAGGCTTCCCGGCAACTTTCAGGCTCTCAGTCGTACCCCGTCCGTGCAGTACGATTGTGTCGATCACAGTCAGGTTGTTCCTGAACAGATTCCCAAATAACACGCATGACGTCCAGATGGTGTACTGTACATAAAGATGCTGCTGTCTTGGTGGTACCTGACTATGGAGCTTACCTGACTATGAGGAGGGAAGAGACGCTGTGGTTGCTAACAGGAGTGAACCTCACGCTGAACGACTTGACTTCGCCGGGCAGCAGGAGGAGGTTGTACACAAAGGGTCTGCTTGAGCCTTCAACAAACCCGGTACTGCTCCTCATTAGGGATGTCTGCCGAACAGAGAGCTTTTTACAGGCTAACAGCTTTCACATGCACACTCAAGCATGGACAAAAGGGCTGTGATTAACAACGGGGAAGTCAAGAATCAATGATGCACTCACTTGATTTCTGTGAACCTGGAACTCGAAGGTGTTTGTGTCGATGTTGATGTTGGACAGATTTCCTAGCGGCAATCTGGGAAAAGAAGTGAAATCAAAGTGAGTGTAAGAGTTAGACGACGGAATAAAGACGTGAAGGGAGATTTCTCACCTGTCTGCCAGCTTTCCAGAAAACACAGATGGGTTAGGAAGCAGGGCCAAGGGGAGAACTTGGACGTATACGGGGACGTCTGCAGGGTTCTGCAGAATTACCTCCTCGTCCTGCAGAGAAACAGAAACGTGTCCCGTTGCAAGCTGAGCGCTGACACTTTTGAAGCTTTCCTGCATGTGCCAACAGGAGATGGATGGTTTATACTCACTGAGGAGCTGTTTGTGTTGGTCAGGGGGAACGTGATCTGTTGTGAGGAGTTGACAAGCGAAGGCCACGTCAGGTGTGCCGTTATTTTAGCTTGCACGTTTTTCTGAAGGTCTGTGTTCACTTCAAAGACAGCTTCGATCCTTTGAAGGAAAAAAAAGTCAAATAAATCTTAAGATGTCCTCCGAACAGCACACCACAGACAAACAACCTATTTAACGGTTCATTGAGCTTCGCTAATTCTTTAAGACACTTACTTGTGTCCTGAGCGCTCTTTCAGCTCCTTCCATCGTCTGAGGAGTTTCTGGTGAAGATCAACGTCAGCATCCCAGATGTCCTCCTGCAACGCCAGCCCATGGGGCTTGGACTCCGCTGTGGAAGGAAAAAATAAAAACGATGAAAACACAATAAATTACATTAGATGTTCAGTTTAGACTGTAAATGAGAAAACAGTTAAGAGGAGGAGTTGATGAAGGAGAGGCGATGTACAAAAAAACCCCAAACAAACCTGGAGATCACAGAAAATAAATAACTTGCCTAAAAAAATATCCCATTTTTAAGTTAATTAAGCACCAAACGGCTAGAGAGATGCTTAGCTTCACAGCTACACTGCAGTTCAGGCAAAAAGACAATTTGGCAACGTTTTCTAAAATGGAACAAAATGGCAACCAAATTATCTGATATAATTATTATCATTATTTATTTTAGATTCACACTGAACAGAAAAAAAAGGAACTAAATAAATAAATAAACAAATGAATAGTGGCTCAAAACACCAGCAGTTTTTATTACAACCAAATGTTTGATGAACCTTTATGAAATTCTATTATGTGATAGAATTATAATATAATTGTAAAAATCTCAAGCATTTTGAGATTCACACAGAACGGAGAGATAAATAAATAAAATAAAATAATTAATTGAAGTTGCTGCAGGTGCAATTTATATCACAAACTGGTCACACTAACAGCGGTAATAATGACTGGGGTGGGGGTGAAAACAACCTCTGCTTATTTAAAATAAATAAATAAAATCATTAAGCAGCATAGATGATGTTTAAGGGTCCCGCTTTCCCGCGTAGAACGAAAGCAGCTTCAGTAGTGAAAAATTCTAACGTCTAACACACAAACATTAAAATAAACAAATTAATTAAAAATAAACTAAATAAAAAAAAAAAAAAAAAACTTACATTTAAGCACAAATGGCAGGCCCACATAACAGTGATCACCACACTGCAAGCCGGCGTCAAAATAAATATTTGCCACCTGGAAAACATGGAGAAATGAAAATAAGTTTAAGTCTACGAGGACAACTTTTTCCCCCTCCTCAGCTTTAAAAAGATTTTCTACCTTGGATTTCCGTCTGGGCTCCAGCTCGTCTTTGTTGTTGCGAAGTCGCTTGTAGTAAAAGCGAATATCCTCTGTCAGCGAGCGGATCTGCTGCAGCCTTACTTTCTGGGTGAAAGAGCTCTGTATGCTGAAGCTTTGGTGAACAACCTTCCCCTAAAGAGGAAAATAAGGGGTGATAACATATAACACCTCAGGTAGGGGGGCGGTTTACACCTGAACATGTCCATTTAAATGGTGGGAAATCTTTGTAGTGAACATTACTTACTGGAAAGGAAGGTGGCAAAATGATGTGTTTAGGGGAGCTGTTTAAAGTTCCCACTGCGATGAGAGCTTTTACTGGGATGGTTAGTATCTGAGAGGAAAGAGAAGACAAGTAAAGTCAAGTTTATTTTAAGCAAGTTGTAGTTTTCTGCCTGAGAACCAAAAAGCTTATCTTACTTCATAATCTGTTGTAATGTGTATAGCTCCATCATACGTGCCCTCCAGCGCCGTGGCCACTAGTGTCACTCTGAACGCTGCGTAGTAACCAGACGCTAATATCACCTGAGGAGACAAAAAATGAGACGTGGGGTTTTCTGCTTTTATCCAAAAGGCACCTGGAACTAGATTTAAGGTTTAAGACAAAAGAAAAAAAAAAACACTTTTCAATGGCAGATTTGAACTAAAAGAGCTTCTCAGCTCCTTATTAGCATGACACAAAGCTGGGAGAAGCCATCTCTCCAGCACCTATGTACGTATGCCTGGGAAAGCATTACTGCATCTAAACAAAAGATAAACTCATTTTTAGCATCATCTAAAAATTGACGGTCTAGATTCAGGGTCCAGGAACGAGACTCAAACTGGTTGCTGGTTTTCTCTGAAGCTGCAAGAGGGATCTGCTGAAAACAGGCTGCTGTTCAACAAAGTGCAGCTAAAAGTTGCTGGGAAAAAAAACTTTCAGTATCACTTTGACGAGCTAGACTTTGCTGACATCCTGAGTAACAGGAGAAGGTACTTCTTTATTTGTTTGCAGTAAATGAGTAATACAGCAACGCTCTACACTTCTATAGTGATACATTTCTAATCAGAATGAGGAAGAAAGAGGAGAAGACTCTAAACTTGTTGGATCTATCACACCAAGAATTCAGGCAGTTCTGGAGGAAAAATGGGTCCAACCCGGTACTAGAAGGTGGACCTGATAAAGTGGGGGTTGAGAGTATTTCTTTTCTTTCCTTTTTTGAGGCTCATACCAACTATTTTTGAGCTACTACAGGAGTTAACATTTTGGGAGGAATTCACATCTTATTTTTCCAACAGTTAAAAGCTCATCTATTGTGTTGCTGATGCAAACTAGTAAAAATAATAAGTAACGTTTTAACTTCAGGCATTGTGTGTCGGCCGCTCCCCATGAGGAGGAATTTGGTCACTCACAGCTGCATCTCTGCTAAATCACCTTTTACCTCCAACTTCAACATGTCCATGACTCCATCCTCCTCCTCCTCCTCCTAAACTGCTGAAGCCCTAGAGTCACCGAGTTATTCATGCTGCTGCAACATGTTAAACTCACCTGTGTGGGATCAGTAGCGTCTCATCTTATAATAAAACAGAGAGCTACTTTTTACAACTTTCTAAAAGAAAAAAAAAAAACTAAACATTGAGACCATGACATTAAAATGAAAATCATGAAGGACACTGAACGACTGAGTGTGACAAGTTTTAGTCTTGTGCTGACTATCCAGGATGAATCCTGTTATATTGAAGCTCTTACTGTTTTGTGATGTGAAGCTGAAGAATTCTGCAGCTCCTGCAAGTGACTCAGAGCCGCTGTTGTGTTTCCTTTCTCTGTCTTTAGCAGCTCCATGGAAAGGCTGTCTCCCGTCACCAGCCAGGATTTAATCTCCAGCTGGAGGACACAAATGATAAAAGTTTATCATTTCTTCTATATTCATTCCTTTCTGGACCAGAAGTCCATTTGTCTTTTAGTTGAACAGTGTGTGACTGTACCCTGCATTGCTCACAATTTATCAGCAACCACTGTGGAAATGAGGAGTTTGTAGAAATGTTATGTTGCCACACCATTAAGCTGTGTCTTGTACTTATAAGATTGTGTAAGCATACTTTGGGCGGCAGAGCTTACAGCAGATTGGGCAATGAACGCAAACACAAAATCATGGCCGGTGACAAAGGACTTGTTCCCATCATCCACTCCTGGAGAAACAACCTGCACGTGATCATTACATCGCCAGCTCGCGTAACGTCTCACCTCTATGGGATTACTGTTGACAACCACAAATATGATGCTGCTGGTGTCTGTTGCACTGCGGACGCCGAAGTCCAGGAGGTTCTCTTTCAGACTCGGGGGCAGGACCAGGGGCTGTTCACATCAAGAAACAAAAACAACGGTGGATTTTAAAGGCCAAAAAAACAGGATTAACAAACAAAAAAAGCTTGCCAGTGCATCGCTGAATTTCATAAAGGAGAATAAACGAGACACATTGTGCTCTTTTCCAGAAAATAAACCCGAATTTCACACAATTTGTTGCACAGCTTCTCAGATCAGCTGCTGTTAAAACCACCGATAGCTGCCTCGGGCCCTTCAAGGCCCGCTTTCTTCTAACCGTCAATGCTGCAGAGGCCTGGTGACGGCCAGTGCAAAGCTCTGAGCGAACACCAGCCCTCTTCCTCTTTGTGCGGTGAAAGCCTCAAAAGGAAACTAACCCATTGGGCTGGCATAACTTTGCTCTAGATTAAAATGTTTAAAGGCTGAATTAGAGCAGTTTTATTTTTACAGCGGTAACAAAAATCATTATGCTTATCAGATGTTTTAATGGAGGACTCATTCTTTTAAAACATAAGTAATGTGTGAGAATATTTTGTCATGTTTAAGCGATGATGCTTTAGAACTACATTATATATGTCTCTTATAAATTTGTTACTTTTTATTCAGTTTTTTGGATTACTTCATGGTCATGGTGAATGGTAGGACAATAGAGGAACAAAAGAGAGCTTTATAGAGGAACATATTCCATTGTTATTGTCTATAAATGGTTAAAATAAAATGGAACCTCGGGGGCCCCCTTTAGTTTTCTCAGGATAATCTGATTCAGACCTTCAAACCATTTTATGAGCTTTAGGGCCAAAGCCAATATTCCTGAGTTTGTCTAAAAGTAGTTAATGATCCACTGAATCAAATGCTTTTAAAAGATTAACATTATAATTAGTCTTATTAAAATAATACTTGAGTAAATATATGGGTGTTCATTTACAACATAAACAGCAGCCGGCACTCAAAGGCATTCGTTTGCAAAGCCACAAAAAATAAATGTGAATCAGACAAGATCCCAAACTAGTTTATTCAGTGAGGATAAGCTAGGCCGAGTAGTGTTACCAGAGAATTCAGTAGAAGAAGTAGTGTTTCTTTAGGAATAACTGGGATATTAAATTATATTTGGGTGGACATTTGTCCGTCGAGTCAGTTTATATTTACCAGCTGAGAGTAGAAGCAGCTGGTGAGTCATGCTAGCTCAGACAATTTGCAAAAACTGTTGGTATTCCTCCTAATCTGCATCAAGTCTACAAAACAGGTATAAAAGGAAGTTTTCTTTCATGCATCCTTAAAATGGTAATGAGACATTCTTAACCCTTTGATGCATAGCGTCCACTGTAGTGGAAACCTATTCAAAGGCTGCTTTCTGGTATATGCAGGGGTGTGGATAATATATTTGCAAATTAGTCACTTCATTGGACATTAGTGAATCATCCAATACGATGCCACTCGCTGGAGAATAAATAAATATATTGTAAAATCTTAAATATATCCATACATTGTAATTACAAAGTTTGCCTCAGTGATAAACAGGACAAGAAAATAACACAACTATATATTTCTAAAGAAAATGTATATTATATAAATATTACAACATAATATATCATGATAAACAAATAAAGTAAAAGTAAAATAATATTAAACATAAAGCAAAGTATTACTGTACACGTCTGTAGAAGTAAAATATTGTATGTGAAGAAAATGTAGTGCTTTTATTAATAATTCATGCATCGGAGGGTTAAAAGTGTAAGTTACATAGACTCTAAAAGGTCTGTAACTGGGTTATTACTCAGAGAGATTATTGGTCTTTTTACTCTAACAGCAGGAAATCAGGGACTTAAAGTTTAATGTGTTTCTTTTCACAGTTTGCAGATCATGTACCTCCAGGAAGCCGGTGTAGGCCCGAACAGGCAGGTGAAACTTTGATGCGTTCGTGATGAGCAGGATATTGCTGTCTATGTGGATAGACGGTCGGACTGCTCTGAAGAAGAGGGAGAAGATGTAACGGGACTCGTGTGGAGGGATGAGGATGGGCGTGCTAAAGTTCTGCACCTGCAACACAAAGAGAAAAAGTGATTTCACGTTGCTCTCTGAAGGACCTGTAGCAGCTCAGACGGGGCTTACATTAAACATCGTTTTGGCCTCTTCGGGCAGCGACACGTTGTGTATCCTGATGGCGAAGCTGAAAGCGTTTGTGAGGAAGATGGATTTGTCAACTGGGTCTACGGGGCTGTCCCTGATGTGGAACAATGTAGCTGTGTGGTCAAAGCCCAGGTAGCTGCCAGGAGAGAAACCGAAACACAATGAAACCTCAAAAGAGCTTTTTTCCCTTTCTCTTCATGAACATAAACAAAATGACTCACCCTTCTAAAACCTCTGCCTGGTATGGGATTTCAAGCTTCGAGTAGCTCTTCTCTTTTGCTTTAACAGTTATTTTACCGTTGAACTGATATGGTCTTCTTGCTTTTGAAGCTGGTAAAAAAAAAAAGATTGAAAGAGAAGATAAGTGCACTGCAAAAAAAATTTATGAGGCCCAACAAAAGGAAATTGTGCAACAGTGAATCAGAAAATGTTGAGATAAAAAAGCTAAAAAAAAAAAAAAAAAAAAAAAAGGGCAAGTAAAGTAATGGTAGGAATGAGTAAAGTAATATGCGATGAGGAATTGAGCTACAGTCAGAGCACAACACATTAGCAGAGTTTTTTTTTTTTTTTTTTTTTTAAGAGCTGGAATAAAACTTTTTGTCCCAGAGAGAAGAGACAGACATCTCCTTACATATGACTCCTTGTTTGTGTGGAGAAATAATCAGAAGCTCTAAAGTGGACATTGATGTTTTCATGGTTTCCTGTTTGGGGTTTGAACTGTGTTTGGTTTGGCTGCTGATGCTTGGTGGAGTCTTTAAGCGGAGTTTCTCTCCAACATATTAGCATGGTAAATGTTAAGATTGCTGCTTCCTCACGTGTACAGACACAGACAGTACAGGAGGTTCTCGTCGAGAAAGAAATAGACATTTTTAGAAAAGACGCAGCTCTACATTCAGACTTATTTAGGTGACATTTTTTGACCACCAGTAAAAAGGAAACTGACAACATGCTCAGTTTCCTTCTTCAGAGCCTGCTAAATGCAGCCGATTCAAGACAAACGTAACCAACTCTGGGTGCTTTGTGAGAGATGCTCATTCCCATAATTCATTGTCAAACATTAGAAACAAAAACATCACTCACCATCAAAACTAATACTTGCAACTTTGGTATATCTGCTCTCTCCAGCTTTGAGCGTAACTGCTTTGAAGTCTACAGTGACGGCTTCGTTTGATGGCGTTGTACGCACGCTCTGAAAAAATATGAATCATTTTTGGATCACTTACAGGTCAAAAGGAGTCTTAAAAGAAGAAAGATGTGAAAAAAAAATCTGCTGAGGAGACGCACTGTAATGGGAACGTCTTTTGTTCCTGAATTTAAAAGATGTAGATTCAGCAGCTTTGGCCGATCTGTAGCACAACATGGGTTGGGGGGGGGGGGAAGCAGACGGGTTACAAATATTCAGTGACACAGCGAAGCGGTTCTTCCTTTACAGCCGCGTACCTTGTGATCGAAGCGTACCAAAGTCGAGCATCTCTGTGGAGGAGTAGATACCAGGGGCTGCAAACAAGGTGTGAAATACAGCCGTTAGTGACTCTAAGGTTGGTGGTAAATTAAAGAGATAAACATCACAAGGGTTTAAAAACACACCTGATGTCACCTCTACCTCTACAGGGAGGATGATGAACTGGTCCTCGTTTGGAGCGTTGGTTTTGATCCTGATGAAAGCCGTGTGGTTGTCCGCGTCTCTCGACGAGAAGCTGGCTCTCATCACCCCCTTCGTCTCAAACGGGGGAATCTCCTGGAGGAGGAGGAGGAGGAGGAGGAGGAGGAGGAGGAGGAGGAGGAGGAGGAGGAGGAGGAGGAGGAGGAG
>JAOXYM010000015.1:26458407-26473249 GCA_028567055.1 Leptatherina wallacei | reverse complement strand
GCTGTAATGTTTCTAATGTTTGTATGTAAAGCACCTTGAATTGTCCTGTACATGAAATGTGCTATATAAATAAACTTACCTTGCCTTTGTACTTTGTGAGTCTTTTAGCTGACTTTCGCCCTGGTTATTTTGGTATGCTACATGCAAGCACTGATGCTTCCAAGCATTGACAAAAACTGTTTGTGTTGCAGGGGGAGCTACTATGAAAGGGGTTTAAATAGGGATGGGGGGTATAAACGGTATGCGGTGGAAAAGGTATAAATTTGGCCAGCGGTAGAGATTTTGTCTCTACCGGCCGACCAAGATAACTGAGCCTACTTTAATCAGAAGCACGGAGCGGGTGGGGGAGGATGAAGGGCTTCTTGTTAAGCAGACCGATGCAACATTAATCATATGAACCTGACAGAGAAGCGATTGAAATAGAGCGTTGAGTTACAGTATTCAGTGTTTCCATCATAAACTCCGCGAGACGTTCCTCTAAACCCCTTTGATCTGATCCGGGAATCTAAAAATAGAATCCTGTGGTCAGAAAGACTTGTCTCAAAAAATATGGAGAAAGTTCTATTCTTTACATAAACTTGTCAAAATTAAAATTAGAGTATTTTTTTAGGAGAAATACGCTAATTTAGAAACAGTTAAAAATGGTCTTGGCCGAAGATTTAATGGTTTACAAAATACCACAAAGATATATTCAACACTACAGATTTTAACTGAAGGTAAAACCAAAAAAAAAAAAACCACCAGACACACGATCCGTTAAAAATTACTTGAAAGGTTAAGAGTTTTTAAATAAGTTTTAATGTTCTGAAAATGACATTTTAACCTTGTTTTAAGGGTTTATTCTGCAGTGATGTGCGAGTATGTTCAGAAAACATTGATTTTGACATTTACATACGGAAGAAAGAATATATCGCAATATATATATCGTTACCGCACATGCTTTAAAATTATACCGTAATATAGATTTGAGGCCATATCATCCAGCCTTAGGTTTAAATAATAATAATAATAATAATAATAATAATAATAATAATAAAAAAGCCAATCATGCAAATCAAACTGGCATTTAAAGGGTTAAGATCATTTGAATAATTGCATATTTGGTAGTTTTGATCAAGACTGAAGTTGACTGAGGGCTTTAAGAAAGAAAAAAGAAAAGAAAAGGGGGGAAAAATATTAATCAGGAATGTTTTTATAACAGGTTTTGGGAGATTAGTTTTTTGTCCTCTAATGACCTGAAAGGGTTGTAGATTAAAATGACCCACAACAGCTGCTCCATCAGCTGTTTTAAGGACAAAGAAAATTAATTTTAAAAGATGCTCAATTATATAAACACAGTCTCATTTTAAACTTAGTCAAACTTTACTGATCAATACGTATAAATGAAAGTACATAGAGTGCTGTGTAAAAGTCTGAAGCCTCTTGTTTCTTTATATTCTAGCAGCCTGACTTTTTTTAAAAAGAATCCTTTCAAAGGGATCTTGAACAATAGCTCTTCAGGCTCTCTGAAGGTTTTTCCAAGTTCCTTTAGATGTGGTTTTCTTTTTTTTTATTCCAGTCTTTGTTCATGAACATTGTCTGAGGAAGTTTATTTATTTATTTTCATTGGTTTAACCATCATCACTAAACTGTAACTCACGAAGCATAAAAATACTGACATTCAAGATGAAACAATAAACTAAATTGTAGGTTATAAAGCGTTATAGATTATATTAAACACCATCATTTAAGTTGTACGAGGTCAGATGTATTCAATGAATTATTTAATCCTGTATATTCACATATCTATCTTTTCCTTTCATAATATATTTATTTATCGGAAATGAATCCACACAGATGAACGGGTCATATATTTGATTTCAGAGTAAATATATCAGATCAATAAATAATTAACATTTACATTTTCAGTACGATGGTAAAGTTGCAGCCGACAGTCTTTCAGGTCTTCATCCGTCTGCATGAACATCTAATGATGAGCAGATTTAAAATTGATGACCTGTGTAGGAGCTTAACCGAACACCAGATAAACACCGACGTCTGAGACAGAAACAGGTGGAAACACATCTAAGCCTGAACATAATTAATTGTTCAGTAGCTTGTAACGATCTCTTATATTAATCTGCATCGTAACGAATCTTCATTTCTCTCGTGAGCTCGTCGCGACAAAGTTTCTCTCCAGCATGTTTTTGACCTAGTTTGCTCGTGAGAAACCGAACAGTGTAGACCGAAATATTATATCTATTTTACATAATTACTGTAATTCTTTATACAGTCATGTAAGAATTATTAGACCACTTTGTTTTCTTCAATTTCTTGTTCATTTTAATGAAGTACTACCTCCTGATCGTGGCAGTACGATGCCATCATAACTATTGATGTAAAAAACTTGACCTATTTAGGTTATAAATCAAGAAAACCATGGAAAATGTCTAGACATCAGCTCTTAAATTAAACTCTTTTGAGCCATTTTTGTTGTTATCATTATGTTTGAAAAACAAATGTACCTCTAGTTGTACCAGGCATTAAAAATGAACAAGAAATAAGAAAACAAGGTGGTCTGATCATTTTTTCCGCTACTGTATGTTGGTGTTAGTCGGGCTTGTATCTCTCCACTGCAATTGGTCCAGAGCTCTACGGCTGGCCTTTTAACATGAGCATGTCTCTCCTGTACTTCCCTCCATTGGCTCTTAGTTTGTCTTAGGGCAGATTTTGACGTTTTACTGTTATAGACACGTAATTATCTGTCTGACCTCTTGCAGCCGTGTGTGCTCTCCAGATCACACTATCTATCAGCAGGTCATGGTTGGTAAACTGAGCTGATCAGTGGTGGAACCAGCTGTCTCTACATCTAAGACTCCAACTCCTGCTGCTTTTAAAATCTCATATTAAAACACATTTGCATTCATTGACTTTCAATTCAGTATGAGAGTTTATTTTATTTATTTATTTATTTATTTATTTATCTTGCTTTTTGAAAACTTCTCTGTTTTTATTGATTTTACTAAAGTGACTTTTATTCTTGTTATGTGGCTGTTGTTGTTCGGGACTTTGGCCAACAGCAGTTGTTTTTAAATGTGCTCTATAAATAAACCTGATTTATTGAATGGTAATGGGGGGGGGTGTCTCATTTAAATAACTTTTGGACAGGATAGGTCACTGTTTCCGCTACGGCTTCATAACATAAATTTTAAGTGAAAATGTTGAATTGTAAATGAAGTTTGAAGTCATAATCTTTGTTTTTCTCAGCTTCTCGTCTGTTCCAGCAGGGAAACACACCTAATGGCTGGAAATCAGATTAAATTATTCCCTCTGTGTTTAGAGGGAAAGCAGCTTTCTGACTTTTTCCCTTTTAACTAATAAATCCTGAAATTTACATCCTTCGTCATCTATATATTTGATTTAATTTCATTGATGTTTAGAGATTTACAAGAAATATTTCGCCTGCTGTAAAGACGAAGCTAAAGTTACTGATCTCTGGTTCATATCGCAGTACTGTTAATATAAGTGAGAATTCATGACAGAATTTTGGGATTAATCACAATTAATTTGAGAAAATCGTGCAAACAATCAGGATTTAAACTACTACTGCAGTTATATCCCATTTTCTGGTAACCGATGAATTATTTTGGGACTTTTGCACAGCTCTGTACGCCTCCCGACAACATGCAGCTACAGTTTGTAGATCTTCTTATAAAGACCGGACTCAGGAGGAAGCAGCTATTTGGTGTGAAACAATTTGTGAATTTATGTGAGCTTAGTGTGCCAGGAGGTATTCTATCATGGTGCTGTGAATTACTGTCGTATCATTGATGTTGCCAGGCAACTAGCAGACTCCAGGAAGCCACAATGTTGAGCCAAAACACAGCATGGTGCATGACGCTCCTGAAGCCCCAACTCGTTGTGAAGCTCCACGCTTACAGTCGAGGTTGGACGGCGATCACGGGGATCTGGCTGCTTACATGAGAGTCGGCGTTGAGCGTCAGGATCTCCTCGTCGGGGTCCAGCAGCTTGCAGGCGTACGCGATGTTGACCGCAGTTTCCTGTTTGTCCCCCGTCAGCACCCATATCTGCAAGCCGGCGTTCCGCAGTGACGCTATGGTTTCGGGAACGCCATCTTGCAGCCGGTCCTCGATGCCGGTCGCTCCTGTAGACGAAAAAATGATGTGAAAACCGCTCCGACATTCCTATAATATCCTAAATCACCTGCAAGGAGGAGGATTAAAAGATGGAAGTTTATTACCTAAAAGGTGGAGGTTCGTCTCCAGCCTCAAGGCCGACTGAAACAGCAGCTCCTCTCTTCCCTGGATGGCCGTCTCCGCCTCTAAATGCCGCTGCAGCCAGCAGGCGTACTCCTCTTTGCTCAGAATCTGACACATAAACACAAAAGTTTACACACACATACAATTAAAACATCATGTGTTTGAGTATTTGGGTAAGTGGGTGGGTGGGGGGAACTGAACAGACGAGCGGCCTCTCCCTCCACAGCGGAGGAGGACGACAGAATGTGAGACCTTGACGAGGTGTTTTATCACTCGGCTCAGTACAAGCAGGGATATAATGAGCCCGGCCTGTGAGAGCATAAATTAGCAGCCTGGGAAAGAGGCGCAGATTGCAGCTGAGTCACGAAGAATGTCACTTTTGGAAGGGCTGGTCCATGTGATCATCTGTGCCGGGCTGCAAACAAATCCTGCCAAAAAAAAAACAAAACAACGGAGACGCGCAGCGCTCCCCCATCACGCTCTGAAGCGGTTTAATGAGGGAAGGCACTTTTTCAGCACTTCAAAGGTTCATTGATGGCCGCTCTGCTTACCTTTTTTGCAATGCACAGCGTGCGGAGGCCATCTGCAGCATACAGGTTCAGGTAGTTCTGGGTCCTGCAGACAATCTTTTTCTGGCGTTTTCCTTTAGAGCTGCCTAAACACAAACACAGATAAGGTTGGAGGAATGAATATTAAATACTCCCTCTTTAGCATTTTATTATAAAACTGCCAAAGACTTCTTCATCAGGCACATGGAAGCCATCTGTCCTCACACCTAAATTAACCACATACACTTCGCCTCAATACATTTCACGTCTCCAGATTACTCATCGTGTTGCATCTGCACCAAACTGGTAGGTGATAGGAAAGAATTTCCATCTTTCCTCTTGCTCTGGACATCATTTTTGGCTGGGTTAGTGCATGTGGCACATTTTCTTTTCTAGAGTTTGGTGGATTATTTCTTTGATATATTCCTTAAACTGTTTATTTGCCTGAGTAGCAGAACCTGCTTCAGCAGCCAGTTGGATGAAGGTGACATGGAGACAGAACATTATCATGCGTTATTGCTGCAGGGTAACAGCTTCGGTGGAGGCAGTGGGATGGTGTGGGGCGGTATCCCCCCCCCCCCCCTCCCTCACTGGAAAAACAAGGCTCATCATCATTGGAGGAAATCTCAACGCAGAGATGTGGAGATGAGATTCTGCAACTGGTGGTAATCTCATATCTCCCCAGTCTGCTGTCGCTGTGTTCGGTTCTTCAATATCCTACTGAGGCTGCTCTCGTTACAAGGGTATTTATTTTGTTTTTACAGCTTTCTGCCTTTTCTCTTGACTGGAAAACAGCCATGATCCTCTTTAAAAGATGGCTCAGGCTCCGACTCCAATTACTCTTGTATTTCTATATTGCCATGTTTAACTGAAGTCCTGGAGAAGCTGGGTCATAAACAACTAAGCCATTTCCTTCTCTCAAATCACATTTTGTCTGACCTGCAATCTGGTTTCCGGGCTTTTATGATGGTTTGTTGAATTAATAATCTGTTAAATTGTCAATAGGACTCTTTTCTTCAGACTTTAATCATCAAATCCAACAAAGAGCCAATAGCAGAATAAGCTGTTTGGCCTGTTTTTCAGGCCAGGGGTCGACCAGGGGTCGCGTTAACCAAATATTTTCCATCATTGACTGGTTTTTTAAAACGATGATGGAAAAATCTGAAGGCCGTTGACAGATTGCAATTCACCCCCCCCCCCCCGGTCCCCTGGTGGCAAGAGAGCATATTAATGAGATGTTGTCTTGTCTGTGATCACCGCAGGTCTCAGCTGAACCACTGGTGCAGACGGAGCGCATGCTGCGGGTTTTCCTCCCGCTGAACCTGAGCTGCAGGCAGCGTCAGAGATTTCACACGTGGAGAGAGGTCTCACTGATTTTCTGGAACTAGATAGAAATCGTCTCACTCCAACATTTTCTTTCAATCTTAACTTATTGAAAAACTGTTTTCAGCTTTCCATTCACGCAAAAAATGCTGCTGTGAGAGTTAAAATTATATCTGTTAAAAATCACGGTGGTACGGGTCGGTCGTGGATGAAAATATAATTTTTATTTTATTTAGGTCTCTCATTTTTCATTGTTTTACTAATCAAGCACTGGTAATAGCCTCTATACCTTCATTAAGAAACCCTGCGGGTCCCTCCGCACCGCCACGCAGCATGTGAGAATTTTCTGCAGCTTGTGTGGTCCTGGAGCTGAGAACAGCTGAAACCGGGACGGTAAATGACTTGTTGTTTCTACACAGCGATCTCTGAATCAAATAAAGCCGCCAAATGTCAAAATAAGAGTCCAGATTCCAGCCCAACCTGTGGGTGTAACCCACATACTCAACTCTGCTGCTCATCCCAATAATGCAATTTACTTACAATGTGGCTCCATTTAAAAAGGGAAATAAACAGGTTTTCCAATGGTAATATATTTTCTACCAAGAAGCATTACTACAAAGAAGAAACTATCCACCCAATGCAATTTTTCAAAGATGAAAAAACACGCAAAAGAAAGAGATGTTTTCAACATGGTAAATGTTGAGGGGTGGGGCATTTAAAAATAAATGTTTTAATCAATCTTGATGTCAACGAGGAGGATCGGTGATCAGCCGATCCTTATGTGAATTTTACGTAGTACAAGAAAAACAGCAAAGATCTGCCATTTGTTCTTCATGCAAGGCTGAAATAAGTCGTGGTGGGGCCACAAACAAATCGTTCAATACAACGTACGTCATTGGCCAACCTTTTAATTTATATACAAGAACACCACCTTGTAGTTTGTAAGTGAAAAGAATCGGCAGGTCAGGCTTCTTAAAGATCGGTGAACGTCCCGAAAACTGCAATCGGTGGGCAAAATATTAACTTTGATGCATTATTAGTTTTTGTGTAGCTTCATATTTAAAATATCCTTTCACCTCAAAGCAACACTTCTGAAAGTTTGACAGATTTTCTCAGTGAGGTACCCCTGATAGAAAACTAATTAATCATCTGCCCTGCATCCTGTCTCTTCTCTGAGCTCTCTCCAACCAATAAAAATCAGTCTGATGTTGACCCATGTCTTATCCCTTGCTCCCTTTCTTTTCCTTTCTTTCTCAGATTATGTCCTCTTGGGTTTCTTTACTGAATCAGCCGTGTTTTCACATTCAAAACGATCAATGGGTTGATATCCAGTTGCTGGCGTGTGACAGTGCTGTAAAGTAAATGTTGCCATAAAGCAACACGGCATCTCAGAAAAAAACAAAAAAAGTTGTGGTTTCTCAGCCTCAGGATGCTGCGGGGGCAACAGCAGCTCCAGGAATGTATATAATAAATGTCACTGTGCCATCAAAACCAGTCACAAACTGAGTTTTAGAGGTCAGAAAGTTGCATAGTGCTACTTCCAAGTCTTTATGGACAAAAATGTCCTATTAAAACCATTTCTTTTGATCATATAGTTATTAAAAGTGTTATTATGCATTTTACAGTTTTTACTATTCACCACTAAAATCCGCCATTTCCCCATTTAAGCCGATGCATATAATACTTAATTTCATTCATTGGTGTTATAGAGGTTAGTCTTATGCTTTGCTGTCATACCCAGCCTTCCACACTCTCTACATAAATAAATGGGCCCCTATCCCTTACTGCACTGTAAAGAGGATACTGTGGGGGAAAAAAAAAAGCCAGGTGCATAAACTCACTGTTCAAGCAGCTTTTTTTTGGAAGTGGACATTTTTGTTCTTAATGACTTAAGAGGGTAATAAATTAAACCGATGCCTGAGGGGTAATATAGCTGAATATTATACACTACTCACAAAAAGTTAGGGATACTCAGCTTTCAGGTGAAATTTACAGAACACACAAAATGTTCATGCTACCCTGATATTATATCATGAATGTAGGACATGTAGCTAGAATATTGCAGTTGTCACTCCTCCACTTCATACAATCTATAGAAAGAAAAGCTGACAACAGCTGGGTGTACCACAAAATAAAAAATGACTTGGTCTTGTCTTGGTCTGATGATGTCTGAATGTCAACAGTGAGATAACGAGGACGGTTTAGAAGCAAGTTGTCATTCAACCAGAGCATTTAGTGAATCATACAAGGTTCAGACTCCTTTTGGGATTTTTTTTTGTGGTTACTCACCTTATTGTGACCAGCATGTTGTACAATTAGTACTTAAATACTGAACAGTTGTATATATGTGCATTCTAGGTTCATTCAGACATCATACAAAAAGGCAAATATCCCAAACTTTTTGTGAGCAGTGTATGTAGTATAAGTTGTAAAGTATTGTGTGCCATCTCTGAGGCGATCACAATTATTACATAATAGTCTGAACTCAATCGTTTGAGATCAGCTGACAGCCGTAGTCATCCCTGTGGTGCAGTATCTTGGTCATTTCTGTGGAAGGACGGCTAACAAACACACCGACTTTACGGCTGTCTTGACTCAGATGCACCAGCCAACACTGACTGCCAGCCATGTAATCTCACTAATAACACCACAGCTTGGCAGGCACAGTCCCACATACCCCCGCCATGCGGAATTATTTTTACTGGAGGGAACAAATGAACTCCAGACTTTAAGTAACCCGATATTTAAATTTTTCTTTCTTTTGAGACAACGCATGGACACAATTTAAATGTTTGGTTTTTTTTTTTTTATTTCTTTAACACAATCTCATATGGAAGTAATAATTACACAAAGTCTGATGGACTTACAGTCATGTATTAATTTTTCCTGCCTTGAATAAGATAAATCCACCTAAAAACAGCATTCAGGTCCACTGTGCTGATGGTTTTGTGTAACTTGCGTATATAAAATCTAAAGAGGCTCTTTATTATAAAGTGATACATATTTTACATGTTTTCAGTCTCTGCTTTCACATGATTGGTTCCTCGTCTGTTTTTAGCTTTTTTACCATTGTTTAGCACAGTTTTAGCTTTGCAGGAAATAAGTAGGAGATTTAAACAACACTGGTTTAGGAAATCTTTTTAGGAAATGTGATTGGTGCGTTGATACAAAGCAGCGATGTCCCTCTTTTTAAATCAAGTAAAGTAGAGCGATGTAGAATGTAGTAGAATATTTTGGTGGATAGCACTTCCTCTAGTTCAGGTGATATCTTCTGCTGGTAATCCCCCAGTTTATCTATTTGTTTAGTTTTCCTTGTATACATTTGCTTTGCTACATCAGAGAATGTTAATGGCTCAGCGAGATATGAGGAAATAAATCAGTCGTTCAATTTCAAGGTGAATATCTATATACTTGGGAGCCATTTTGGACCAGGATCCGCTCCTTTTTTATAGTTTTATAAGACCTCCTTCTTCCACCTACAGATGTCTGCAAAATTATTCATACCCTTCCATTAAAAGAAGGAAAAAAAAACAGTTGTCACTGAAATAAGCTGAAATTGACAAAAGTGATAATAATGCACGTGCTCATTCCGTCGTCCTGTCGCCATGACGCACGTATTCCGTGCTGGCCGCCAGAAGAGAGCCGAGTCTGTGCACGTGAAAGTGATGAAATAGTATGATAGAGACCAGCTGCTGCTTCAAAACTAGAATCAAAATCAAGCGAAAACGATTCTCATGTGTTTTTTTTTCATGTTTTAGTCGAAAAGAAAAGAAGCAGGAAGCAGAGTTTGTTTTCTTGCAGTAGACGTAAGTTTGTCACTTCCGCCCCCCCGTCCAATCAGAACCCTTCCCAACCTCCAGATCTAAAGCGGAATTAAGAAAACATCTTTTCCATGTTAACCTCAATTCTGAATTATTATTTCCATATAAACCTGAAGGAGAATATTTCAAATCCAAATTATTTCATTCGGAATAATTAATTCTGAATTAAAAACCATCATGTAATCGAAGCCATTATTGGCGTCATTAACTCTTCTCATTACTTCTTTCCTCCTCCCTCAGCAGGTCTCCCTTTGCTAAAAAAGTTGTGCTCCTTGTTCGTCCCTCTTTCCTGACCTCTCCACCTCCAACCAGTCGAGGCAGATGGCCGCCCTCCCAAAGCCTCGTTCTGCTACAGGTTTCTCCGTCTCGTTAAAAGGGATTTTATTCTTTTCCACAGTGACCCCCCCCCCCCCCTTGTATGGTCAGGATGAGACAATGAATCAAAGAGAAGGTTAATTTCAATCCATTGGTTTCCTTAGCTTGACATTATAAATTGGGCTAATGCAGATTTGTTTTAATTGGACCATAGTGAATTGGCTTGAATTGGACTGTGTCTGTAAAGTGATGTGAGATGACTTTGTTGTGAATTGGCGCTTTACAAATAAGGTTAATTGAATTGAACCTGTTAACAGATACTAGGTTTACTGGTACAACTTCTGAATAATTCTGTGGACACACGTTTCAAGTTTGTAACTTCTTTTTAGCCTTGTTGTAGCTGTAATATATGTTTTATTCATCCTTTTTTGTAACTTTGTAATTACATTATGAATCAAACTCTAACTGAAGCCCCAGGGGTCTCCCGTCTACCTCCAGCACCTCCACGTGCAGCGTTATCAGGCTGATACTGAACAACTCCCTCATCGCCTCAGAGAGCCATTATGAAGCTATGCGTTATGAGAGGCCCCGACTCAGACTGCACTCTCATTGGCTGTTTTTACCCAATGGTAAAGCAAAGCAGCGAGTTTCCAGCATTAAGACACAGCCCATCGGCCATTAAACCTGCTGAACTGTGAGGTGTTGGGGTGCATGCGAGAGCCGCCCCAATGGAGATTATAAGTCAGTGAGATGCTCCTGCACATGGGCTGCATGATCCATGATTCTTGCACGATCTTCAAGATGGGAGATCAGTTTCATAAATCATTTTGTACTTCAGTGATCCCTTAAAGAAGAGGAGGGGGAACGTGAGCTGAAAAACATGCCAAAACAAGATGGAAGTGCTTTTCTGCGTTGAGGTTAACAAGTCTCCATTCAGTGTAGGAGGGATAATTTATCTGGAGACTCTACAAAGCTCCATTTCTTCTACTTCTATGAGGCTGAGCTGCCTTGTCGTGATGGACTTTCTGCTTCTAATGAACAGGAGGGAGCCTCTAACCAGGCATGTGAAATAAATGAATTACCCACATGACATAACGGGATGCTTTTACAGCAGGAAGGCGAGACAAGTCGCTGCACAGGTTGATTCAGCCCATCAAAATATTAAGATGTAGAATCTACTCCATGATTTATGAGGCTTTTACACAAAATTTCACATCCATCTCATACTAAATCATAGCCAGCATGTAAAGAAGCGTCGAATTCAAAAGCACTTCGGAGATTAAGAATTGAGATCCCTCCGTACTGCTGCTAATCAAACTGAACCAAACAAAACTTCTTTAACACATATTTGAGCTTTGAGAGAGTACCGATACGGAGGGATGACGAGAGATGCACCGGTGCCACGCAGCAGAATTCAGATCATGACTCCACCCCAAACACCATCATGGGACCTTATAGAAATGACATGTATAATACGTGACTGTTTTCACCAGTCACTCCAAGAGTTGGTAGTCATTCAGACTATTGGGGGGGATCGACTCACACAAGTGTCGCAATTTTTTATTTTACGATTTTTAAAATCATTTTTACAAAATCTTTTTTTCCCCATTATAATTTTTTTCTTCTTATCTGTCTTGTCCAGCATTAAAGCAAGCTGAATGATTGTCTGGCTGATGTGCATTTGTTTTTGCGAAATATGGCTCCTGATATAGTCTGTAGATGTTAAAAAAGCAAACAAAAAAAATTGACAATATTCAAGAATCACAATTTAAATTGATTTAGCACCATAAAAATTGTAAAAAAAAAAAAAAAAAAAAAAAAAAAAAAAAAAAAAAAAAAAAAAAAAAAAATTAAAAAAAAAAAAAAAAAAAAAAAAAAAAAAAAAAGTAAATAAATAAATTTAAAACAAAAATTGAATAGCGAGAAAAGCATTGTCCCAGCCCTAATTCAGACATTGGTCACTTTACCTGAGAGAATCTTCATTCGGACATTCAGATTTTTGTTAAATCTACATGCTACATGTGCAAGACTGGACAGTAAATCATGTGAATTAAAATAAAATCCTTATAGAGACTCAGATTTCAGACAATAGCCATAACAATTCATACAGCCATTTCAGAAAAACAAGATCTTCTACTTCCTGAGAACAAACAGCCGTCATCGTTCAGTAAACCACGTCACACGCAGAAACTCAGAGTAACGTCCATGACTTCGTCCGAATACTTCGCACGGCAATAATTTCTATCAAATCAATAGCTGCGTCTACATGCAGCACATTTGATCCGATCGAACGACCAATCAGAATAAAAATGTGTCATTTAAAAACAACTTGGCTGATCCGATGGGCCTCGATCCGATCGAGAGGGGTGGTTTAAACCTTTTCACGATCAGATCAGCAGGAAAAAAATAACCATGTAAACACTCGACCCGATCGGTTGCAGGTGGATGTTGTTTCTGCACATGCTTGAACAACGTGGGGGTTACGTGACGTAACGAGTTTCAGGGAAGACTTAAACAATAGTGGCAGCATAACAGATTGGGACTGTGGTGGTTAATACGTTTTTGTTGACAACTGCAAGAGTTACAGGATTATTAAGCTTTTTGATGGTCAAAAGTTTCAGAATAAACCCCCCCCACTCTTTTCCCGAACTAGTTGCACTGAGCATGTCCAAAAAGGGTTAGAATGCATTGAATCTGTCAATCATATAAACACACAACAGATTGATCATTTTATCCAGCATCCATGTAAACGT
This sequence comes from Leptatherina wallacei, assembly GCA_028567055.1. Lineage (NCBI taxonomy): Eukaryota > Metazoa > Chordata > Actinopteri > Atheriniformes > Atherinidae > Leptatherina > Leptatherina wallacei. The sequence goes on along the minus strand of JAOXYM010000015.1, from coordinate 26,460,230 downwards.
GTCGGCTGGAATCTCTGATCACATTGAATCGGGTAGATTAGATATTCATCATTATAAACGTAGCTAATGTCAAGGCAACAGGAACGTCCACATTAGAGATAAAATTCCATCCAGCGATTTTGCGAGCCATTTTTTCAGACTGAGGTCGATATTTTTTCTAATATTCCCATCCACAGGTACACAATTGACCAATCAGAGAATGCGTGTTGACAGCGTGGCCAGCAGGCGAGAGTCACTTTTTAAAAAATGAAAGCAACTGTTCGCCACACATATCTTTGAGATCATTGTTGCAAACGAGCTGAATTATGAGGATGGTATGTAGATGATGTATTGATGCCAGTGTTTTGCAGCCTGTGCTGTGCAGCTATACCTCATGAAGCGGTCGTGGCGCAGCTTCAGCTCCTGGACTACACAGTGAAACTCCCCAAAGTTCTCCTCTCTTTTCTAGAATAGGATGCACCCAGTGCGCTCTTTTTTTCTTTTCTTGCTGCCTTGCGAGTTTTTTATTTTTTTATTTATTTTTTTTTTTTTAGAATCATCATGTATTTGCAATTTCACATCGCACTGGGTGCGCATAGAGAAACATTGATATTTCAACTCTGAAGTATTCACAATTTTGTGTTGTCTGTTCACGTCAGACCCAGTGTGTAATGGGCTTTACCACAAAATAGCGAAGCTAAAAAAACATGTCATTGAGTTAAACACGATGGTGGTGGATGAAAGCAGAAACTGCACTTTAAAAACTTGCTTTTTTTATTGTTTGGCTCAGACAATCAGTGCTTATATGTTGCATGTAAAAGCATGGAGGAAAATTCTATTAAGATGAATCAGACTCCTCTGAACACTTTTCCAGAAGCCGAATTATCCCCCAGTTAATGTGACTGTAGCAGTTTAGACTCATGCTAGCATTCAGGTCTCAAATGTGGGTATCGATCAACTGTATCCTCTAACTTTTAGAGAAAACATGTAAACCTTTGAGGCATTGTGATGAACATTTTCCTTAATCATTTCAAAGTGAACTTAACATAATAAATTATAATCAATATAATCCTTAGCTGCAGCCCTAAAAATGAGTGATGCCAAACCTCCATGCGGGGTGAATGAGCACCTGTGGACAGATGTCTGGTACACAAAGCATTAGTGAAACGAGTGTGTGTGTGTGTGTGTGTGTGTGTGTGTGTGTGTGTGTGTGTGTGTGTGTGTCTTTGTGTGCCTGGAATACTAACAGCCTGCTACACATTCGCCATTAGGACATGAAATGTGCGCTGATCATGGAACAAGGAAAAAGTTTTCTTTTCGGAAACTAGCCAAAGTAAGCGCTGAGTTTAGCAGCTCTAAAAATACAAGTTGTTACATAACATGTCATGGTGCATGTTTACCTCAGTGGAAAGGATGAGGGTTATGTATACGGGTGGCTGAGACCTTTTAAGACAAAGACCACCTCCTTGGGCACAGAGAGCACACAGTAATACTTGCTAAAGCTGAAAACAGGTCACCAGCTGATGCTGACCAGAGTAATATCTGTAAAACCCACAACACTGACATGCTTAATAAAAGATTTCCAGTCTAACTTTTAGCTTTGGTTGTACCTAAAAGAATGTACATGTATCCCAATTTACACAGCATCACTCTCAGCATCTCATTTTAACGTCTGCTTTATGATCAATACTCAAATACATTGATAGTGTTTAAATGATTGAACCAGAATGAGGTTTCGGAAAAAAGCTTTACATAACACCAGTCCTCAGATCTTTACACTGGCTTCCTGTTTGTCAAAGAATCGACTTCAACATCCTGCTGCTAGTTTACAAAGCACTGAATGG
>JAOXYM010000015.1:26433684-26444007 GCA_028567055.1 Leptatherina wallacei | reverse complement strand
CAGCAACTGTGTGATGCTATCATGTCAATATGGAGCAAAACCTCTGAGGAATGTTTCCACCACCTTGTTGGATCTATCACACCAAGAATTAAGACCGTTCTGAATTGGTACAAGCAAAGTGAACCCAATAAAGTGGCCGGAGAGTGAATGACACCCTGAAAGAGGGTTTCTGCTATGATAACACTTGGGTTCAAAAAGCAGCTTTAATAGATTTCGAGAGGAATTTCAATAAGGATTTAATTAAAAGTTTTTATTCTTGGATTAATGTCAGAGAAGCCTTTATGATCCTTAAAGTCAGCAGTATTACTCAGTCAGCGATTAGCTTAAACGCTAATGAATGTTATTAATGAAGGATATGGGTCCCTGCATGGAACTCTGTTGGTTTCCTTCCTTCCTTCCTTCCTCTGGTCTTTCAACATATTTACTGGACCCAACAAATGTGTGTTGGACATTTATAGACCAAATAGGAAGAGGGAGAGTGAACACACATTTATCAACTCTCATAAAGCTCGAGGAACTGCAGCTTCATTTGTCAAGTTGAGCATATACAGATTTGTCTTACTCCGGTCATAAAATAAGCACATACATCTTCAGAATGTGCACCGTAAAAAAAAAAAAAAAAAACCTCAACCACATCCTATGAAGGCAAATCACACCGCTGAGTCAGAGGTTCTGTTTGAGTACAAGCTGGAGAATCCTGGCTTCTCAACAAGCCACAACTTCTCATCATTTCCAGGATGAAGCACAACTTAAAATGCTACCAAAATTACAGTGAAATGAAAATGAAACCTAAAATCTTTAATGTGGAGCAACAGATTGGTGTCCAAACAGGTTAGGATGGCAGCTGTCACTCACAGCGAGCGGTACTCACATGTAGCCTCTGAATCTGTTCAGGTCGTTGTTGGGTTTTTCACATTCAATGATGCTGTTGTACTTAAATGGGTCGAAGTCGCAGTCCTGCCAACAGAAAACAAACAGCCGATTACCGGAGATTCACGATTAGATCCAAACTTATTGAAGGTTTGATGCATTGTGCCAACACGTGTCATATTTAGCCAACTCTTGGTGATGCAGCTAAAATCTGATATCTCTGCACGCATTATCAGGAAAATATGATTTACTTCAGGACTTCTCAGTCCTTTTGTGGCTTATTTCATCTTCCATCAGTGCTTATTTCACTACTTTGTAACTTTGGTTAAATTATCTGAAAGTTAATGAAAGGCATCCATTTCTGATGCAGTTTGTTTGACAACTGTCTGTTGCAGGATTCTAGCTGCTCTACAGTCCTGGACCTTCATCATGATGCTCAACATGTTTAGTCCTGGCTGCAGGTCTGGACTGCAGGCAGGCCAGTTCTCCTGTTGTCATGGATGCAGTATGTGGTTCAGCATTGTCTTGCTGAAATGTGCAAGGCCTTCCCTGAAAGAGACGTTGTCTGGATGGAAGCAGATGTTGCTCTAAAACCTCCATCATGTACTTTTCAGCATTGATGGAGCTTCACAGATGTGGAAGCTGCCCACGCCATAGACACTAATGCAGCCCATCCCATCAGAGATGCTGGATGCTCCCTCTCCTACCCATTGTGTCCATGGTTTCTAAAACAAATGTTTTCTTCTAGATCCTGTTCACATCTGGTTTCTTCTCTGCATCATAGAGCTTTGACTTGCATTTGTGGATTTCAGGGTGAACTGTGTTCACAGACATTTCTGGAAGTCTTCCTGAGTCCATGCAGTGGTTTCCAGTAGAGAATCATGTTTGCTTTTAATGCAGTGCTGCCTGAGGACCCCAAGATCACCAGCATCCAGTTTGACCATCAGCATTGTCCCATGTGCACAGAGATTTCTCCCGATTCTCTGAATCTTTTCATGATATTATACACTGTAGATGGTGTCTTCATAATTTCACATTTCATAACATTTTTCTGAAATTGTTACACAATGTTTAGACCCAGTTTGTCTCAGAAAAATGGACAGAACCTCAGTCAATTTTTCCATCAGAGACTCTGCCTCTCTGAAATGCTAATTTTATACCCAGTCATGTTACTGACCTGTTGCCTAGCAACCTAATTAGTTGTCAAATGCTCCTCCAGTTACTTTTTCCATCCCTTTTGTTGCCCTTCTTCCAACCTTTGTACAGACGTGTTGCTGCCACCAGATTTAAAATGAGCTCATATTTTCCATGAAATGATAAAATGTCTCAGTTTCAACATCTCATATGTTGTTTATGTTCTACTGGGGATAAAATTTGGAATAAAAAGAAAAGGAAATCATTGGAGCCTGTTTTTAACATTTTATTGTCGCAGCGTTTTTATAAATGTGGTTTTAATCCCAGCTTTTAGTGTTTTTGCTGTCCCACTAATCACCTGCTAAACTTTCACTTAAAGAACAAATTTTTATTAATTTAGACTCTCTCATCAGTGCATGCAGGAAAGAGCAGTGACTGTAATCGTAAACCACATGAAGAACTTACAAACGCAAATGTAATTTCTGCAGATTACGTTTCAAGCCAATGTTAAGGCTAGTTTCTGTTTGTCTAGTCAGTGTTGAACTATGGCCATTAAACCAATGAGTTTGGCTCGTTTCTAAAGCCAACAGGAACCAAGTTTCTCCTCTTTTGTCTCCAAGCAAAGACATGAGGATGTACATTAGACACCAGAGAAAAAGTTCCTGGAAACAGGAGTCAGGAACTATTTTTAGACATTCCTACAAATGCAAATGTTTATTTAACCTTGGTCGTTGTAGAAGAAGAGAGAAGAGTCTTGCTCACCAGGTCGAAGAAGCTGCGGACCACCTGCCTCTGCTTGAGGTTGGTCTCTCCATCCAATGTGGCCGTCTCGATGTGGCAGAGGCGGTCCGGATCACTGGTGCTCAGCAGCAGGACGTCGGCGGGGAGGATCTCGTTACATCGCAGCCTGATGAAGTCTCCGACCCGAACCTCTTTCCAGTACTTCTCTACGTAACGTTTCTCCGCTCTGCCAGAATCATAAAAAGGAAAGTCATTTATAAACTCAACTTCTTCCCCGATGTTCTTCAAACTAGAACTTCTCTGTTCTGAGTTACTCATGGATGGATAAGAAGTCTCTCACTTCCAAGCATTTTGTTGGTGGAGATTGATGCAGGGCTTGATTCAGATTTTTTTTGTACGGTTCACATCATTTCCATGCAACCTCCACCAGAATCCAGCGTGAACGGCCCTGAAATGACCCGTATGTGCAGAAGACGACGTGATGTCACCCTCATCACGCTGTCTTTACGTGTCCTCCAGTGCAGAAAAGGGGTCTGGGTCTGATTTATGAAGACAGATTTGTGCGGCTCAGACTGTTTATATTGGAGGAAAACAGATCAATATAGTCACAATAAATAAGATGTGATGCATTTAAAGCAAAACAATCTGAATTTAACTGCAACAAGCATCTGAATGATCAACAATGAATCACTCATAGCAAACTGCAGAACGAAAAATAAATATTTTTTTACTTAATGTCCTGTGTAGAGCTGAGACGATTAGCTAATCCAGTTGCATCACTTCATCTTTTTAAGAGCCATTTTCCAAGAAAAAAAAGTTTCTTCTGATGAGCTTGTATAATTCTTATACTGAAGCCAAGAGGATTTACTGAACTATGAGAACACAAACTTTACCCCATCCTCCTTATAAACGAATCAGATGTGGTATTTTGTTAGTAGTTCAGAAATGAAAAAGTGAGTAAGTATGAACGCTGCAGGTAACGCTCCCGTTTCAAAAATGTTTATGCTTCAAATTTGTTACTTTTCTTTCTGAGGTACTAAAAATCAAGTTTGTTTCATGTTTTTGTATGATTCTTGAAGTTAAAAAGTACTAACAAGACAAATCTTGCTCTAAAATTAGCTGATTTGATAGTAAATGGGGGGGAAAAGGGGGAGCCATTTACAAGTAAACTTCTCAAAAGCTGAATTTGCATTTGTTCATGCAACTTCAAACCTCTCATGTTTAAAACCTTTTTTTACTTTTTTAAAAAGATCAATGTCAAACTGGATGCTCGACCACCAGGACCACAGACGGTTTCTGGTGGTTGTTCATTAAAAAAAAGAAGTAACCTGGTCATCTTATTCAATACATGTGTGTCTCTGTATGCAGTGTGGAAGTTTCTCAGGCCACCAGCTCGTCAGGATGAGAAAAATGTAGAGCACAATATTACCACAGCAAAAGAAAATTCAATTATGTCCAACCTGCACACAACTTGGGTCAAGACTTGGTAAAAAAAAAAAAAAAAAAAAATGGATAACCACTAAACACTGAGGCTTTTGATGGCCGTGAATTATGCTCTGTGTGGACGACAGTGCTGCTTTTCATTAGCCAAGTACAGTCTGTGCACACAGTCAGGAAAAAGTCACCAGGTTGGATTCTTACTCATAATCAAAGCTAAATGTGTACAATCAGGTGAGAACACACAAGTTTCACGTCTCTCTGCCAGACAGGAGGAGGGGGGTCTATTATTTCAGGAATTTAGGAGAACTATTCCTCAAAGTTGAACTCTGAGGCCTTAAATGTCCCTCTGACACTGTTTCAACACATGATTATCTGACTAAATGGGGACAGCTGGCTTCATGCATTAAGGCCAGTATTGCAAGGAAGTAGAGCAGAGTTTTTTTTTAACATTTTTATCAAGTCTTCCCACATCAGTTGATGTGAGTGTAGGCAAGATGCATTCAAGCTGAACAGTTCGTACGATTCAAGGAAAGAAAATAAAGTTTACACAGCAGCTGGACCCTGCAGGCTGCCAGCTCCACTTTCTTTTTTCCTTTAGGCCCGGCTTACCTACTGTAGACCAGACAATCCATGTGATTGATTTCTTTATCCGACCTGTGCCTCCTGTAGTCCTCCCACAGGTCTTTAATGGCAGTGACAGACAAGATGAAAATCACAGGAGTCAGAGCAAGTTCTGGCTGGAAAGTGTTGACAATCGGGACGAAATTCAGCAAAGCGATGAAGACGAAGTAAACATTAGCAAAGCGATGAAACTGTTCAAAAAGGTTTTTTGGCAGGAATGACAGCACAGTGTACTTGGTCGTCTTAATTTTGTTGTTTGCATACTGTCGGTTTGGGTTTTCCTCTCCTTTGGCGTAGTCGTAGAGTATGTTTGCGTGGACAGTCCTGGTTTTGTTCTCCTTGGTTTTCTTCTTCCTTTGCCTTTTGGTTTTTGAGGCTTTGGCTATCCCGGTGTCTTCGTTCCCTCGCGCCATAGCCCGACTCTGCTTTTAAACTTTTCCACTGTTAACGTTTTTGCCTCCTCTCGTATAAAAACAAACAAATAAAATAAATTTAAAAAAAATAAAAAAAAAGCACCACGTAAAATACTTGCTATGTTATCATCTTTTTATCGTGTGAAGAGCGTTTTCGTCAGTGGTTTCCTTACTTCACACAAACGCTTCCTTTTTACCCATGTCGACTCCTCTTTTTGCGAGTCAGAGGAAAACTTTTGCGTGTTTAGCCTCTTTTCTCTCCCCCCCTACTGCTGGGAAGGATGCTGAGATAGTAGGGAGGAATCGCTTGGAGCCCTGCAGCCCAAGGAGCGATCTGTAAACAGCATGGATAAGACACTCGCTGTTGTCGCGTGCAGCGGAGTTGCTTGTAAATCAGCGGCCGCGCGCAGGCTCAGCACAAACAGGACGTTGGTCAGCGGATCAGGGGTCGCGCTCTTCTGGAAATCTGACCCTGTGGCCCCTCCTCGATTCAACCTGGGTTTTTTTCCTTTTTTTTTGTCAGTATGTGCCACGCGGTATTATTGAGTTTACACCGGCCCACAGGAAGCAGCTAGATATCTTTTAAAGTGTCTAAAATGAATACAAAATAATTTGGTGGGGCAGAATAAATGAGTTATTTCACTAAGAAATTTACACCCCAAATTGTTGGGACATTTTGAAAAAAGTGAAGAAAAACGGAATACAGAGATTTGGAAATCTCACCAGCCCATCCCCCCCCCCACCCCCCCCCCCCCCCCCCCCCCAATAAAACGCAGACAACATATCAGATGTTAAAACTGAGAATTTTATGACTTTATGGAAAATACAAGCTCATTTTTAATTTGATGGCAGCAACACATCTAACAAAAAGTTGAAGAGGGAAAGCTTGAAAAGCAATTGGCACTAATCAGAAACACCTGGAGGAGCTTCAACAGCTAATTAGGGTAATTTCCAAAGACTCAGTAACAGTCTGGGTAAAAGGAGCATTTCAGAGAGGTAGAGTCTCTCAGATGTATACAGAGGTTAACCAATCTGAGACAAAGTGAGTATACGTATTGAGAATCAGGATAAATCCCTGTATGCATGGGACAAGAATGAAGGTCAACAATGGTAAACATCGTCCTGCTTCAACTTTTGCGAGATATAAAATTCATAATGATCTTCTATTTTTACATAAAATGCTAAAATGTCTCAGTTTCAACATCTGATAAATTGTTTATGTTCTATTAGGAATACATATGCGTTAATGAGAGTAGCAAATAATTGTATTGTGTTTTTATTCACATTTTACACAGCTTCCTGACTTCTTTGGGACAGGATTTTATCTAATGTTTTTTAGCATTAGCTGCCAAATATCTAACATTTATAAGGGATTTGATAATGATGTAAATATTGTTAAACCTATTGTCAAGTTTTAAATTAATTATATTGTTAAAAATAAAAACCCTTGTTTTATTAATTCATTGACAATATTGGATACTATTTAGATAGGACAATGATAAGAATTGTATAGTTTCTTGGAGAAATTACAAATTTCTATATAAAACTCAGGTCAGTCAAAAGCATTTACTTGATCCTAAAACTTTCATCTTGTATTCTTGGATTTCATTTTCTACACCTTTAAACCTTAGTGAAGGAGCACAGGGGCAAGTCTACAGAATTGTTGATGGGGGGGGCTGGGCAGTGGCACAGACAGGGAACAGGGTGGCACGAGAGACACTTTAAACTTTTGAAAAGAAAAGAACAGGTTGATTAATCAAAAGGAAGAAAATAAGTTAAAGCAAATATTCAATGGTGTTTTCTTTAAAGATTATCCTATATTTAAGCACTATAGCGCAAAGTCTTGGGATACTTGATGATAGGAAAAATAGCTGCTCTGCATAATCTTGCAGAATGTGGTTGTGTGATGTAGACATGAATCATGTTTTGTCTCTTCAACTTCCTTTTGTGTGGAAATAATCATTGGTATTTATTGTTTGTTTTGTTTTTTCAAACAAAACAACACAAATAACACAATAACAAAAAAAAACACAGTATTATAAAGTCTGAAAAGGAGCAGGATAAAGTAAAATCTTAATTAAAAAATAATTTGGTCCTTCCAATTAGGTGACATCGTCAGATTAGCAGCTACATGGTAAATCTTAGTAAACAAAAACTATTGTGAAGTCTAGCTGTACAACATCCACTGTCCAATAAAGAAAATCATAATACAACACACAAAGTCAGCAAAAAAGCCTTGGATACGCAGAGGTATTGAAATGGGTGTAAAAAGGAAAATATTCTTTATGGCAAATTTTGAAAGTACCAGACTAAAGAGACGGAAGATAAATATAAAAATAAATTAGTAAGTATTATTGGAAATAGAAAAAACGAATACTTCCACAATCTATTTGCTCAACAAAAACAAAACATGTAAGGAACTTGGAGAGTGCTTAACAAAATAATAATAAAAAAGAATGACAAGTGAGAGGCCAAAGCTACTTTAGAAATGACAATAAAGACCTAATTACAAATCCTAAAGAGATAGTAAATTAATTCAATGATTATTTTGTAAATGTTGGTTATAAGCTGGCCAGTGACATTACTTCCTCTAAAAGTAAAAATATACCGAGTTGTGATAACATCAGCAGGAATGTGTCCTCAATGTTTCTGTCTGACATCGCCCAAAATGAAATACTTGAAATTAAGAGCGGATTTAAGAATAAAAGATCAATTGATTAGACAGATATTGATATGAATTAAGTTAAAAATGTAATTAATTTGATAGTAGAACCATTAATTCATATTTTCAATCTGTCTTTCAAATCAGATTAGTTTCCAAATCATATGAAAATTGCTAAAATGATTCCAATTCATAAGAATGGAGACAGTTGTTTATATTCATACTATAGACCCATCTCTCTATTAAATAGATTTTCTAAAATCTTGAAAAAACTTTTTGTTAAAAGACTGGAATAGTTTTATAGAAAAGTGCTGTATATTACAATACGGGTTTAGAAGTGGTCGTTCAATGTCTATGGCAGTTATAAAATTAGTTGATTATATTGCATCTGCTTTAGATAAAAATAAATTTACATTGGGTGTTTTTGTTGACCTCAAGACAGCCTTTAATACCATCAATCATAAAATATTACTCAACAAATTAGAGAAGTATGGCTTGAGAGGATGTGTTTATTCATGGTTAGAAAGCTATCTTGACAACAGGTATCAATATGTGTGATTTAATGATCATCAATCAGAAATGCGTAGAGTAACATGTGGGGTGCCTCAGGGTTCTCTAAATGGCCCTAAATTGTTTATTTTATACATAAATGACCTTTGTAAAGTATCTGATTTGTTAAATTGTGTTTTATTTGCAGATGATACGACCTTGTATGTATCTGGGGATAATCTCTCCACCAATTTATTACTGACGTAACAAGAGAATTATCCAGAATCAAACAATGGTTTGACCTCAATAAATTATCTTTTAACCTAAACAAAACCAAATATATTAATTTTAGTAATCGACAAATCAAAGTCAATGAGGACCTGAAGACTGATGACGTGGTAATAGAAAAGGTCTACAAAAACAAATTTTTAGGAATAACACTAGATCATAAATTATCCTGGAAACCACACATTGCCCATGTTAAAACAAAAATGTCTAAAACGATAGCAATAATACATAAAATTAAGTATTTCCTAAACAAATATATTTCATACTGTTCTCTCGTTGTGCCCTACTGTGTAGAAATATGGGGGCAAACCTACGCATCAAATACAAATTTTTAGTTTACAAAATAAAGCTATTAGGATAGTCAATCATTCGCTGTATAATGAGCCAACAAATGCAATATTCAGTCAATTCAGAGCAATCAAATTTTACGATTTAGTCTAAATACGGCTGTGTTTATATACAAAGTTCAGAGAAAAATATTGCCTGAAAATATATTATGTCTGTTTGAAAACAGGGAACAAGAATATAACCTGAGAGGAAAGAATATGTTTAAAACACAAATGGTCAGAACAAATGTTAAAATGAACATCGTTTCCTTCAGAGGAGTCAGTTTGTGGAACTCCGATGATCTAAGAGGAGCTTTTCAGCTCTATCCATTATTTCAAAAGACAATTTAAAGCTGCCATCTTAAATAAATACAATAGTGACTTAAAGAAGTTAAAGAAAACTTAAAAGAGCAGAAACAAAATAAAAATAAAAAAAATAAAAAATAGCATCTGTAAAAATAAGTTCTATGTGTTGTGTTTTCTTTCTTTCTTTTCTTCTCTTTTTGTTGTTTTTCTTTGTATTTGCTTTTGTGTAATGAGAAAATGGAAGAAGGAGGAAGGAAGAGGGAAAAAAAGGGAAAAATTTAACAATTTTTAAAATATGAATTGTATGTATGTACTTCTGTTTCATTATTGATGAGTAGATGTGTTGCTGTAATGAGGGTAGGCGCCATGAGCCACGGCTTCAGCCTTTTCAGTTGTTTTCTTGTGTGATGGAAAAATGTAATTTGTTGTACGTCTGTAACCGAAATAAACTTTAATTCATTCATACATATTAAACACAACAGTGTCATTATTTATTTGATCAAAACAAAGGTGAAATGGAGAAGCAGTGTGTGGAAATATGAATACATTCAAATTGATTCAATTTCAAAAAAGTTGAACTATTTTCGTTATCAGTCTGTCGCATCATTGCAGAGGAATTTTGGCCCGTCTTTTAAAATGGTGCTTGAGCTCATTGATGTTTGCAGAATATGTTTTTGCACAGTTCACTTCCAGCGTTTCATTCACTTTGAGGTCTGGACTTTGACACTGCAGCACCTTGATTTTATTTCGTTTTTACTCATTCTGTGGAAGATTTACTGCTACTTTTGTTGTTGTTTACTTGTTGTATGAGTCAGACAGACGTCCTCACATTTGACTTTATCATCATCTATGGAGTGGCCTGCTGCACCTCAGCTGCATAGGATTGTCCTCAGTGGAGGTCTGAGGGACAGGAGAGTGGACAATGTTCGCACTACAGTGTCACCATGAAGAACAGCTTCTTCTATCTATCTATCTATCTATCTATCTATCTATCTATCTATCTATCTATCTATCTATCTATCTATCTATCTAT
>JAOXYM010000015.1:26422294-26433584 GCA_028567055.1 Leptatherina wallacei | reverse complement strand
ATAATTTCCCTCTAAGAGGGATAAATAAAGTATATTTAATTTAATTTCATATGGGTACTCAGACATCAGCTGTAGTACCATTCCTGTAAAATATATCAGCATTTCTGAAGGACAATTCCCACCCTGCTAGCCAATCGTTTTTTTTTTTTTTTGAAAGTCCTTCAGGACTTCAAGATGTCTGGATCATAGCGGTCTAATTGTACATATTTTTAGGTTCCTTCTCAGCCGTGTCTCCTCCTGGCTCTCCACAACTCTCCTCACCTGAGACACCCCGAACGTCCAACTCAATGGCTAATGTCTATTTTGTTTTGTTTATCTCTCAAACAGATCAACCAATCTGTCTATAACTGAGTCTGTTGGTCTGTTCATCAGCTATGTCAACCACTGTTCATATGAGCAATCCTTGAACACTTTTGTCTTCCAGGTTATTTCTTTCAATGCATCGCTGTTATCACTCTTGTCATTACAAACACAAAGAACCAAGTCAGTCCTGTCACCAGACAGAGAGACGATGTAAATCATAGGGAGAAACACATATTTTTCAGTGGAGACAAATGTAACAGGACCTCAAATTTACAGGAGACAACTTTAACAACATTAAAGGGATACCAGGTAACTTTTGACCCAAATATTAACCTTATGTGAGCCATGATGGATGATTTCTGGGGTCTATATAGCCTACAGTGCTTGATGCGTGTCTGCGCTCCGAGGGGGCTGTCCTCTTCAGAAACCAGACATTGTAACTTTGCAGGAGTGGAGCCGTCTCTCATGGGATCATGTGACCTGAAATGCTTTGCTTTACGGCTCCCCCTCTATAAACAGAGAAGGCTCTACTTTGTGCTACTTTTTCCTCTTCTTTGATCTAAAGTTTGTCATGGCTGATCAAACTTCTAGAAGGTGAAAACGGTGTCTGAGGAGGCCAAAAAGAGAAAGCATGAAAGGGATCACTCCAGAGAAAAGACATGAGTAGATCTTAGCAAAGAATCCGCTCGTTGGAGTCTGATGAAAGACCAGGGTGGATGCAAAACCCACTCTCTGTTTGCCTCAGTATTTTTAGACTGGTAAGTTAGCTCTTTGCCTGTTGCCTGTGATGAACTTTTTCACATCTTCCAGTCAGCGTTCATTCAAAACAACAGCACTAAGTCCTGATGAGCTGCAGAACGTTGCAGAACAGTAAACGTCTGTGTCCAAATGCGGCTAGTTGAAGCTAATCGGCTAAAGACCAAAGCTAACGTGATCCCCAAACATTTCACTCCGGTTTTCATGCAATAAATGTATTTCCTATAATTCATGTAAATATCAAAGAAGTAACTGATTGACCATCAACTGGCTTGGTTTAGTTTTATGGTTTTCATACACTGTTCAATAGGAAGCAGGACAACTGTAATGTTCCATAAGCTAAGGGCTAATGCTGACGTTTTCATAACAATAAGTTATTGACGTGAATTGTTCCCAAGTTACTGCTTCATTCGATACCCGAGGTTATCATGTTATTTTGGGCAGTTTTTGCCTGAATTCCTGAATATGAATTACTCATTCAGCTGGTCGAAGTGGTCTGCAAACACGATTCCAAAACATGGATGGACACTATTTGATTTTGCAATAGTTTCGTGTGGCCTGTGGGAAGTTACATGGTATCCTTTTAAGAGACAATATTAAGAAACATCTATTTGTGGAGCTGGCGTGTGACCTTAAAAAAAACAACCTCAATTTCATGAACTCAACCTGCAATAAAAACATCCAGGCGTCTCTTCGGTCATTCTTTGAAGCTCCATCAAATCTCCAGGAGGAAAATGACTGTAACACTAGCATATTGTTTAAAGATAAAGATTTTTCTGCACTGCAGAGAAAGCAGCTTAAACAGCAAACAGAGCAGAGGCAGAGAGGAAATACAGAGGCTGAGCTGTGCAGGAAATCTAAAAAAACTTAAGAATGCCTGGAGAATAACATTTGGTCTTATAATGACAAACACTCCTGGGACAGTTTTATCTGTAGAACCTTCTCTTCCAACCACAGCAAAATCAGGCCTCAGAGGCCTGCTCCCATCCAGCTCACAATGCTCATCCAATATACCTGATGAGTTCCCAGTAGAAGCTGTGGTTCCAGCTGCTGCAAAGAGAAGTCCTGCCAGAGAAACATCAGTGCTGGAGGTGAGAAAATCAATCACACCTAAGGTTTATTTGTCATCTTAAAGTGTGAGTTTCACCTCAAATATAAAGGCTACTCTGCAGTAAATCCTAGGAAATCTGAAGAACAGCAGGAAATATACTGTCTCAAATAACATCCACCGCAGCTATGATAAAGGAGCAAGAAGAACCAGAGATGGCAGTGTCCTCCCTTCTGGAAATGTAATCCACCATGAAAGAGGCGCTTCATGAGCAGGAAGTGGAGAGGAGACGTTCTAAAGATGGCTTGAAAAAACGTCTAAATGCAACACAGACGTCTAGTTTAAATTTGGATTTAATTAGGAATAGATGTAATTGTTCTGTAGACGTTTACGCTTCGCTGAAGATGTTGATTCTACGTAGCCAAAATGTCATCATAGATGGCAGTATATAAATTAAACTCCAGTTTATGAGGGCCCCTGTCCTGCTGGTTTTAGATGTTTCCCTGCTTCAACACACCTGACTCAAATGAACGGGTTATCGTGCAGAAGTTGACTACATGTTATTGGATCCGTTTAATTTGAAGCTCCGCCTTCAAAATTCCCGTGATGATAGCTGGATGTAAGCCAGATGCAACGAGGCCTCGGTTGGTGTGGTCATGTGACTTTTAGCATGCTGAAGCAACTCTTTCTCTTCATGATGTCGAGAGCAAGCAGGCAGGCTCGAGCCTAACATCACCATCATCATGCCTCATGACAGTTCTTTCTAAGTCGTGTCAAATCATTGCAATTTTCTGCATTTACATGTTCAACTGCCCCCTTTATGACGTCCTGGGACCTCTTATCAACATACAGCCTGTACAACCAGATTTCATGTCACATTAAACATGCTTGTGAAAAAGTTTGCAGCCATTCAGACCAAAGGTCAGAGTCGAATAGATGCAACATTAAAAATCACATCTTGTGCTTAGTGGACCTTTTCCCTTATTTTTTTTTCCCTTTCTCACCTTCCTCTTTGTCTAAATCATTAAAAAAACATCTTTTTTATTTCAAAGAGTTACATAAAGATAGCAAATTCCTTATTCCAGATAGAATAAAGTTTACATGAAGACATTTGATTAATTTTATTCCTGACTGGTCATAGTTCAGGTTCTATAACAAACATTTAAAGCAGATTCTCCGGTACTAAATCAGTAAATGGACTGTACTTGTATAGCGCTTTTCTAGTCATGTGACCACTCAAAGCACTTTGACACTACATGTTCATTCCCCCATTCACACAACACATTCATAAAGCACCTATATTGTACCATACTTGGTGCTTGATGTAACCATTCATACCCCCGATAGGCACATCGGGAGGCAGTGTAGGGTTCAGTGTCTTGCCCAAGGACACTTCGAAATGTAGTCAGGGGAATCGAACCGCCGACCTCCTGATTAGTAGACTGCTCTATCCACCTGAGATACAGCCGCCCCAGTAACTGGCCAACCAGATGAAAAGATGGATAATCTTGCAGGTCTTGGTGTGTGGATGGGTGAAAGTAGTTGTGAATAAGACCATTCATGATGAATTCTGCTTTGTTTCTGTTTTTGTAAGTTCACATTATTGTGTTTTTATTGCGTTGTTGCCACGTATGTTTGGTGCAAACAAACCATGACCGGCTGTTTCACTCGACCGTGGCCTAGATTGTTGAAGCCCAATCAATGTTATCTTCAGTCTACGTCTTCTTTATCATGAAAATTACAAGGACATTCTGATGAATGCAGCAAAAAAAAAAAATTAGCTCAAGTTAAAATAAGTTCAACTCGTGTTGTCAGCTTCACAAAATAGCGGAAGCTCAGTGAAGGATCCTAACCACCTGGATTAAAATGATTTACAAACTTTTAATGACCTGATTCATTTTAGTCCCAATAATAGGCTCAGCAGCCACTTTTCAAACATCCTTTTGTTAAATCTTTGGCTCGTCCTTCTTTTTTTTTATAACTTTACAGGAAACCTTGAAGAAACCTCGCTCAGTTTCACGATTTCAATGATTGTAACAGGCAACATAAGGTATTATCCAGTGGTTACACACACGTCTGTCACAGATGCCCATCATGGAGTCTCTGCAGAACCTGAGGCTACAGGTTCAGGCCACAGCTGCGCTCTCCATACTGCAGTTTCAGCTCATTCTTGTGTTCCGTATATATTTAACTTCTACCATGTCATTTCACCTTGTTAAAGCAGCACTACTGAACTGTAGCAGATTTTTATACTTTGGCGCCCCCTAACAACGGCTAATTCAGCATCCATCTTGCATCCTGTCTCTTCTCTGAGCTCTCTCCAGCCAGTAAAAGTCAGTCTGATGTTGACTCTTGTCTTATCTCTTGCTCTGTCACCTTTCCTCTTTCTTTTCCTCTCTTCCTCTGATAATGTCCTCTTGGGTGTCTTTGCTGAAGCAGCAATGGTGTGCGTTCTAAATGACCAGTGCGTTGCTATCCAGTTGCTGGCGTGTGATGTGGTACCGTAAAGCAAAACACAGTTGTCTCAAGATACTCTGAGCTGGAAAATAAAGTTGTGAAGTGTGGTTTTTCAGTCTTGGGATGCTGCTGGGTAACAACAACTCCAGAAATATGCATGATGAATGTCAGTGTGACATTAAAGTGAGTCAGAAACAGAGTTTAAAAGTTGGAAACTTACATAGTGTTGCTTTAAAGACGTAATACAGAACTTTTGAAATGTTCTCAGTGATGCGCCCCCTATCAACAGCTTATCCAGCATCCATCTTTCATCCTGCCTGTACTGTGAGCTCTCTCCAGCCAGTAAAACACGGTCTTATCTTGACCCTTGTCTCTTTCTCTCTTCCTTTTCCTCTCTCCCTCTAAAAATGTCTTATTATGTTTCTTTACTGAATCCACCAGTGCGCCAGTGTGTTTATATCCGCTTGCAGTACATAGCATAGATTCTTTATTAGTCTTGCTAATTTTTTCTCTCGTGAAGTAGCTATGGTTAGTGGTGTCCAAAGTCCTCGAGGGCAGCCGTCCTGCAGGTCTTAATGTTTCCCTGCTCCAACACACCTGACTCAGATTAAATGGATCCAACAGTCTGAAGTTCTGCACAATGACTCAGTCATTTGAGTCAGGTGCGTTTGAGCAGGGATACATCGAAAAACTGCAGGATTGTGGCCCAAGAGGACCGGAGCTGGACACCCCTGAGCCACCACCATGTTATGCTATGCACACTAGTAATCAGGATCATGTGAACATGGGCAATCAGTATATCAATTGTAACGGTTATAACAGTTTATGCTTAGCAAAATAACATTACTCATTTCTTCTTGGTTGTTTCTTTAGCAGGACAGGGAACGTAAAGCCAAAGTTAATCCATTTTTGGGTAAAATTGGACTAGAAATCAAACCTGTGTCCATCCTTATGACTTTTAGGATGATTTATAAAAGCAAAGCATACATATCTACAGATTCATAAATCCAGCTTAAGAACGTGTATTACATTTCGGCCTTAGTGTGTGCTCAATTTGAGCCATGAAACGGTTTTCTGCATCTCTGGGATTTAAAAAAACAAAACAAAAAAGAGCTTAAGAGCAAGAAATAAGAGGCAAGCAGAGGAAGGCTGTGCATCCACACACTGCTATGACACCACAAAGGAAAACACTTCTGAATTAAGCTTTCAAATGTCCTACACCTGATCTTTAATGTCTGTATCAGCTGTTAAAGCCCCCAGTAAAACTTACTGATATTCCAAAAAGAAAACATTGACCCGTGCCACTCCTGATACCCTACGTGGACACAATTCTCAAAGTGCTGAAATATTAGATCCTCCAGAGGCTGACTGGCCTCTTAGCCAGCAGGTTCCCAAGAGGTGATCAATCAAGGGCCCATTCCAGGGCGGTCTACAGCAATTTGCTACAGCAGCATCCAGCTGTTGGGCTGAAAACTAATGGCTGATTGTACGCTGCGGTATCTTGGCATGGAGAACAATTCAATTTCCACAAGATGAATGGCCTGAGTGAGGTGGATCTGAGGGAGCAGGCTGACTGCGGCCTCAGGAAGCCAGTTATTACATTGAAGAAACAGTAAGTAAAAACAAAATGAGGTTTGGCTTCCTAATGAAAATAAAACCAATCTAGACTAAAAAGATTTTGTTGCTCTGGTTTTTCACAGGACCGACATGACGTTTTGGAAATGTACAAGAACAGCAGTGGTAGGAAAAGTGCTCACTTCACTTGTCTCAGACAATATAGTGTAATGTCTTTCTGTTTCTATTTTTCTTTTTACCTGTTAAATCTGCTTTTTGAGTGTTGAATTTAGTCCCTGGATGGAGTTTTTCCCCTCCCATCAGAGGAGTTAGTCCAACAGAATGACAGATTCTCTTCCTTTAAGGTGTTCCTCGAGGACTACTGTCTGGCAGGTTTTGGATGTTTCCTGCTGCAGCAGCACCTGAGTCAGATTGATAGGTAAACATGTTTAGGCAGGACTTTACAACAAGCTGCTGGGGAGTGACATTTATTTGAATCAGATTTGTTGGATCATCTAAAACTTTCGGGACTGCAGCTCTCGAGGACCAGACCTTGACACCCCCCCTTATGTCAATGTGATTCCAAAACACTCTTAAATATGTTCTTAATGAACATATTTAACACTAAGCCTCATTGAATATTAGAATTGCCCTCCTGCTTTTTGCTCCTGCTGGTTTAGTCTCAGTCTGCTAGTTGGTACATGCAACACAAGTTTTTAAACTGTATTCAGGTGAAGAACTTCAGATTATGCTTATAGGTACACTAATGTTCAATGGATAAGTTTGGAAAATAAAACTTTTCTGGAAGAAAAAGCTCACAATGAGAGTGTTAACCACAGTTGAGTCTGTTTAAGGAAGTATGTATACATACCTCAGTGGTTTTCCAGGCATATCCTACTGGTAGGAGACTCAGGGCCAAGGACATAGGTTTGATTTTGACTTTGGGAGGGACATAAAAGTGTCCCCCAGAGGTCCCTGGAGGTTTCTTTTGTTCCTATGAAAGAGGTTTATTTCCAATGTCTGGTCATTTAGAGCAGATGGAAAATCTAAACAAGCAGAAGTTTATAATCTAAATTATTCTATTCAGGGACTGTCATCCATTTTTTTCTGTAGACATCAAATCCAGGATTGTATGTATTAATGAGTTTTGTAATGTTATGTGTTTAGGTGAAAACAAATAGAAACGATTGGTCTGGATTTAAGCTAAGGCCTCACCTGTAACCCTGGCTCTCCATTTGCCACTGATCCTCTTTCTGGGCTGCTTGGCTGCGTTACACCCACAGAATAAACTACTGGTATACAGTATATCATCCTTATAGTTGCAATGATTTAGAAAAACATTCTATGTGATCATTTTGACTAATTGGAATTACATAGAATTTGCAATTTTAGAGGAAATGTTTATTTTTACATCATTATTTGTCACATTTTAATTGAAAAATATGTTAAAATTATAATGGTCAACTTTATGCAGGGAACTACACAAAAATGTATTTTTCAGTTAGTATAGTATTCTGTGAAGGTCAGGTAAACACTTCCTCTCTCTGAACTGTCTGGCAACTTTGATTCTGTCACCTGACAAAATAACACTTAAAGGGGCAGTATGTAATAAAATCAAAAGCCAATGACAGAAAGAATTTACATATCAAAAACTGTTTCTTTTGGTATTTAATCACTTTACTAAAATAACTGTTGTGTTTTTATTCTCTTAGAATGAGCCATCTATTCCTGCTCTGCATCCACATACATGGCAGCTGCCATATCTGTGCTGACGGCTACCATCCATTCACAACTGTGCTTTGTATTTGGAGACATGTCTATGCCCATCTTTACCACTAGATGTCAGTCATTTTTACACATTGTACCTTTAAACTTTCACATTGATTCAGTCTAAAACCTCCTGATATCCTCTTTTCTCTTCTTCGTTCCTGAAATTAAAATGCAGAGTTCTGATCTCTCAGCTGTTTGTGCGACGGAAAATGGAAGGGACAAATCAGAACTTGCTGGTCATTGGTAGGATCATGTCCCCTACCATCCCAATTCCACACTCATGTCCGGGGAAGACTCAAGACAGTCTGGAGGAATTATATATCCCTAATGGCCTTGGGATCCCCCAGGAGGAGCTGCAGAGTATTGCTGGGAAGAGGGAGGTGTAAGTTTCCCTCCTGAACATGTTGCCTCTATGACCTGATCTTAGATAAGCAAAAGAAAATGGATTGATGGAAAATGTGCAAACAGTTCCCACTAAAAAGGTTTTTTATTTTGAATGATTACAAGTCACTGACATGTCTGCATCTGACACGATAAAGTCCAAAGTTACCAGATAAACAGCGCTAGACTGATGAGGCCAGGCTAACAGGTGGAAAAATGTGAATAAACATCTGTTTCAATGACCATAAATCACCTTAATCACCCTCTTCTCATAATGAATCCACAAGATGGATTTAACTTCTTTTTTTTTTTTTTACATTTTTTCACAGCAATAAGCAGTAAGCTGTCCAGCCTGGTGATTTCCAGGGGAGCTGGAAGTAAACCTGCTGATTCTGTCGAACTTACCGATCAGTCTGTGGGAATGATGAACAGTAGCTGGGGCCCATTGTAACAAAGGTAATCAGTTACTGCGGATGGCATCCATAGTTCAGGGGGGAAAAAAACACGCCAGCTGCATAAACATCAGATAAAAAACACCTTTAGAGTTTAAAGTCCCTACGCTTACATTCCTTAGGTTTTACATAGGATAATCAGTCCTTACTAGGATTTAAAACTGGGTAAATACAACCTCAGATGAACAACTAGAAATGGCATATTACACTGTATCAATATTATTTTTTTACTTGCCGAGCATCAAAGCAAGCAGAATGACCGTCTGGCTGCCAATAGAAGCTTTATGGTTATAAGGCTTCCCTTGAAATTTAGTTTTCAAATTAGTTTCTTGCTGAATTTACATTTTAATGCTGGACCTCACAGAGGGGACCAAAATGGAAAACATACAAAAGATAGAAAACAACAAACAGAAAGCATCCTGTAAGAAAACAATCATAAGGAGCACCTGCAGGAAGACTCAGTGTGAAAATCATGAAAAATAAAAACAACCACAGCATTAGAAAGTATATGTATGTGTGCACGTACAAGTGCTAGATATTAGGGATGAGTTGTAATAAGTGATCATGCAAAAGCAACAGCTCCGAGGGTGAGAAGCAGACAGAGAGGCCCCTCAAGCACCAGTCAACCAGCAGCCACCATGGAGCACAGAGCCATGCAGCCCACCTCAGGGAGAACAATAGACCCACCCAAAAGAGGCAGAGGAAGGCTGCAGTCAGAGCACCCATGGTAATGGAGTGCAGGCCCCAGATGATCAGAGACGGCAGCCCACCGGCCCCACAAGCCTGGTTAAAAAAACTGTGAAAAATGAAGTCCATCCTTCCTGCTTCAACAGGAATTAAGACTGTATGCAGCCATGTCCTGCTGATCAATACACTTGATTAATTGCAACGGAAATTGTTGCTGCCCATCAATCAAGGAAAGGTCGATAGGGCATTTCCAAAAACATTCAAGACAGCTGCCAATATTCCCAAGAATGGATGTCCCAGCAGAGTTAACCCAACATCACACCATGTTCAGACTCTCCAGACCTGAGACAGCAATGACAGTCTGTGGCAGGGTCAAGGAGGGCCCAGGTGGGGTCTTGAACCCATAACCTCCTGGGTGATAGTCATGCGCAGTGACCAGTCAACCAAAGGGATATCCTTGTGGCCAAATGGCCAGGGCACACGATCAATCGGAGACCGGACAGGACCACACTGTCACAAGTCCAGTTAGAAAAAGACTAAATAAGCATGGCTTGTTTGTAAGAGCTGCAGGAGAAAGAGGGGAGAGGAGAAACACGGTGGCAAAGGTTTGCAAAGCTGCATTTGAATAAACCACAAAACCTCTGGGACATTGTCTTTTGGACAGATGAGACTAAAGTGGAGATGTTTGGCCAGAATGCACAACACTTTGCTTAAAACCAAACACAGCATATCAGCATAAACACCTCACACAAGTTGTTCAGCATGGTGGTGGAGGTATGATCACTTGGGCTTGCTTTGCAGCTACAGGACCTGGACACCTTCAGTCCCTAAGTGGACCATGAACCCCTCTGGATACCAAAGTATCCTAGAGTGAAATGTGAGGGCATCTAGCTGACAGCTAAAGCTTGGCTGAAACTGGGTCATACAACAAGACAATGGTCCCAAATGCAGCAACAGATCTACAACAGTCATCCGTCGAAGTGTAAATTTATGTTACTGCCTGCAGGATGTAGATATGTTCTTCCATGATGCATAACAAATTGATTCAAAAGCTAATTTATTCCTGCTGTCATCAGTCTTGTAAATGACAATATTTGAGCATGATTCATGTTGGTGTGTGTTGATATGTGTTGTTCTCAGATCAAATTGTCCCTCGGGGATAATAAAGCCTTGACCCTTGAACCCTTAAAAGAATTAAAGTCTTGCAAAGGTCACAGGCATCCTGGACCCCTTTCACCAGGGCATGTGCCCCGGTATAATCTCAGGAGTTATCACAGGAGTTAACCATCCAGCATTGAGGGTGAAGGATGAAATAACAGTAAAGAGAACAGAAGATAGTTATCTTAGACTAATGTAAATTCAAATAATGCAGTTTCATGGAAATACAAGCTCCAGTTTGCTCTGAATCCTCCATTTACAATAATTATGGATGTTCTCTGAAGCCCGTATAAAAACGGTGCACAGTAATTTATACTGTGGAATAATCCTATCTGTTTAAATTTATAAGGTAGCATACTTTGATGGGTTCATCAATTCTGTTCTGCCTTCATTAATTTATTCAAAGTTAGAGTTTTTAAACGCCCATGATGTTATTTCTTAAGACTGTACTAATATGGTACTTCAGTCAGTTTAAAGATAATTTATTCACAAATAGGCTAAGTTGATTAATGATCTTTAAACTAAATAATGAACAAACTATTTTTGATCGTACAAAACTGTGAATTGTATAAAAAACGTATTCTGATAGGGTAGCACAGAGCACGTTTGTCACGACTGGTGGAACGAAGGACTGGACCCAAAAGCATGACTCACGAGAAGAGATTTTCAAAAGAAAGATGTTCTTTTATTGTGTATGGGAATACACTATGGTAAACTTGGCTAA
>JAOXYM010000015.1:26393180-26403736 GCA_028567055.1 Leptatherina wallacei | reverse complement strand
GGCTGGAGCCTATCCCAGCAAGTATCAGGTGAGAGGCAGGGTACACCCTGGACAGGTCGCCAGTCTGTCGCAGGGCAAACACAGAGAGACAGACAACCACTTACACACACACACTCATTCCTAGGGAGAACTTAGAGTGACCAATTAACCTATCAGGCATGTCTTTGGACAGTGGGAGGAAGCCGGAGAGAACCCACACGTACACGGGGAGAACATGCAAACTCCACACAGAAAGGTCACTGTTTCAAACCCCTGCCCAGCTCGAACCAGAAACCCCCTCTGGCTCAAACTCAGCCCAGAACTTGAACCAGCAACCTTCTTGCTGTGAGGCTGCGGTGCTAACCACCACACCATCGTGCACCTGAATCATGAGGCCATGCAGAGAAATCAGGTGAACACAGCAAATACATGTTTAGCTCATTAATTTAAAGGGTTTCGGTGCATCCTGCCAGCACTAACAGATGCCAAATAGCCAAACCTCATTGAGCTTATAATATTTAGAGATATTACACTGATCTATACGTATCATGCTTTATTACATGCAGGGTTAGGGATGGATGTTGTGTGGGAACAACTTGGCTTAGTTGGCTGACTTTTACAGTGTTGATAGCTGCAGGGTTCTTAGAGGATAAAATAGCCTCTAGTTAGTTAAGGTCAGGACTCAGAACACAGACTTTAGGAAGTACAGGTAAAACTAACCTTTCATCCATAAATCCAAGTGAGCAATAGTCTGTGTTATGAAACAACATATATTATATGCTGCATAAAAATGTACCTGAACTTAAAAAACAAACAGGAATACTGCTTAAGTACATAAACTCTTCCAATAAAGTATGATAGTCGTTGAACACCATCAGGCACCATAGAGGCTTGTCAGATGGTCGAATATCTTCCTCTTTAAAGCGGATTATGTTGACCATCTCTGTAACATCAGGAACTGACAGCACAGCATTCATCCTGAATTCACAACGATTGGACCAGACGTGTCTAAACAAAGTCCAAAGATGTTCGACACACATCGGCCTTCTTCATGTGTGAGAGTAAAATACAGACTTTAGGAACATTGTTGTCAGGTAGAATAGGCCTCTTTACAAATGGAAACAGGTGATGAGTCACAAAAGGTTAAATTCTCATAACCCGCAGAGCCTTTTTTGAAATGGGGTTTTTCCCACTGTGTGTTAACATTTGGGCAAAAAACATGGTGTGAAAAGTCTTGATTTAGCTGTCATTCTTACACGCACGCATGTGTTCATCAACACGTGTCTTGGCCAGTGATGCTAAGACGAAGAAGTTTGATAGAACATCTCAGGGGAATTGCAGGCAGTCTTATAGAACCCCACCCTCTGAATTATAACAATGTGTGCCTTAATTTTGTAAATGTTTGCATGTTTTTAAGGTTCAGAAGGAGTTGGAAAGAGTGTGGTTGGAGGTAGTGAGTGTGCGATACTGCAAGATTTGGTATTGATCCAATTCCAAGTAAATAAAGGGTTAATATCGTCGATACCGATACTTTTTGATAAGCTTTCAAAATTTTAACATTAATGCAAAGAGATTAATTTGTGGAATTAATTTATTAATTTCTAAATGCATGAACTTATTACTCACACCATAAAACATCTGAACATGACATTATCTCGGTGGGTTTTTGTTCTTCTTCTGTTGCTATTTAATTTTCAAATCTTTTGTCATTGTCTGTTTTGTTTTCCGTTTTATTTTATAGAGTTTTTTTTTTACCCCCCCTCTGTCTGTCTTACTTCTTGTTCTCTGCTTCCGATCACTAATTGTCACACCTTGTTTTGTAATTAGTCGCTCTGTATATAAGCTCCAAGTGTTCCTTTATTCATTGTCAGGTTATTGTGTTGTCTAGGCTGCAGGTGTGTCTTTTGTTTAGCCCTGCGATGCTGCATGTATTTTTATGTGATACAGACAGTTTCTGAGACCTTTTGCATCACTTTATTTAAAAGCTTTGCTTAAAACTCTTTTGTACACAATCTGATACTCGTCTTCTGCCCCCAGTAAGACTACAGTACAATTATTTTGACAGATCATGTGGTAATAAATGGTAGATGTACAAAATTTGTTGGTTTTTTAAAAACTTTTTTTTCTTACTTTTTTTGTTTTATCTTACAAATTTACCAAATAGAGACTTCGGATTCTTATGAGAAAGGACTCTTGTTGTGTGTAGCTCAACTGGTTGAGTGACTGCTCCATGTACAAAGGCTCCTTGGTGCAGTTTGTCCAGGTTCAAGTCCTGGTCTGGTGTTCTTATGCTGCAGGTCATCTTAAATGCTTTTTGTTTTTTTTAAGTTTTCTCCCCATTTTTTCTTGGGTTGGGCTTTAAAGGGTTAATTAATGCTACATAGGCCCATAGCTTCATCTGCCTCCAATGTTTCAGGCCTGTGTTTGGGTCCCACCTCCTCGTCTCCAGCCTCCATGTTCCCTGACACAAAGTAAAGCAGATGAGTTTATACAATGCTGTATATGAGTATATTACATATGGTTGGACGTCTTGTTTAGCCACTATGAGTTGGTCGGTCGGCCATGATGGACTCGACCAACGTTTAGAATCCACACCTGGTTGCACATCTTCATGTCGCAGCAGCAGACAGTAAAGAAGGATCAAGGACCATCCCAGTCAGCACAGGCTCACCTCAGTGGTGTGATGAGCCTACTGCAGTTCATGACAGCACAGCCAGAACCAGCACCAACCACAGTGTGTTGCCACATCCATACGTATTCGTGACAAAGTGGGTGAGATTGTAACCGTTCACCGTTTGTCCCTTCATTTCATTTTTGTTCTTTTAACTTTACGTTGCCGTTTCTGTTGCCGTGTAACCATTCACCATCCCGGGTTGTTTGTGTTGGTATTGTGTTGCAGTTGCAGCTCTTCCTTCCTTCAGGTGTGGGGGGCTTCACAGAGAAGACCACTGAGTAAAACAAGTGGAGAATTCTCTTCTTTTTTTGTTGTTTCTCATTTGTATGTGTGACTTATTTTGAAGTAATGTATACAGTTATCCTTTTCAGGTAATTAGGTTTGGTTAGGAGTTTTATTAGTTTATTAATGTTTGTGTAAAAATAAGGTTACAGGGGATATGGATTTCAGGGAAATGGTTTAGTTTAAATCAGGACAGGTGTGTTTCAGTTGTGTATATAGGTAGTTAGTTTTTGTAGAAGAAAAGAGGTGATGTGTGTTACTGGTTTCCAGGCTGATACTTGCTGGATTGGAGAATAAAATGTTCACCTTTAAGGAGTTTCTGGACTATTTCCTGCCTTTTTGACCATTGAGCCAGACTACTCTACAGTTTTTAATGTCTGGGGCAAGATGGCAGAACCTGTGAAAAGGGCCTTTGGGTTTTTTTTCTGTCACAAATGTTCCTGCTAAACACGTTTGAATCTGAATTTTTCAAATAAGTGAAAAAACATTCCCTTACTTGATCCACATGATTTTATTGTTCTCCAAGTATAGTATATTTAAGGATGCGATCGGTGCATGAACACAGGTAGAACTGTCATCTGGCATGATTTATTATCATTGTTGAGACATATTGTCATACATTAAGATGGATATTCTGTTATGTGAAAGGATTTGGACATTTAAACACATTTATCAATATAAAATGTGTAAAAAGGCCGGTTGTGTATTTATACGAAGACACTTGGAAAACAAAACACTTTCATTTTTCTCTCTGAACTGCGGGAGCTCTCACTGTACACAATACAGTGAATAATTGAGCTTATTGGGGTGTGTGGGTGTGCTCTCTGGCTGCATAATTTGGTTCTTTTCAAACACTTGACTAATCACATTCATTTTACATCCTGCCAACAAACACACACACACACACACACACATCTAAACATGAAGGCAAAACAGACTCGGATATTTGAGGAGAAAGGCCGAGGAAAAATAGGGACGTGCGTGCCAAACAGCGTTGACTGTGCACACACAGGTCCACAAAGGTTCCACTCAGACATATTTAATCAGCTGTAAAGGAGAATATCTGACAGCAGCAGTGGATTGGAGGACAGTTCACATGAAACTCAGCTTAACTGCAAAGTTAATGTGATGAACACAAAAAAACACCCTCAGCTACTTGTTCTGTTAAAGCGAAGTGAAATTCAACAATAAGTGCGTGCGCTTCATGTTTCCTCATCACTGCACAGGGTGTGAAAACTATTAAAAAACATCTCTTCCACTCTCTTGTGTTGGTTACTGACCTTGAACTAATAATGGGGAGTTTTCTGGAGCGCACCAACTGCTTACCAAGCCCTTTTTTTTCTTCTTTTAAAAAAAAAAACTGCATGCTTACAACTAAAGGAAGCAAAAAACCACTGATATTTTGTTTTCATGCTCTGTCTGCTCACAAACACCAACCCTGCAAAACAACTTTGCTGCAGCGCAAGCTTCATTTGTAGTTCCCTCATTTCTCTTTCATTTCTTTCAGGTGATGAAGGGATAAAGAGCGAATGATCCAAGTTAAGCTTTGCTGCTCGTTCTGAGCTCAGTTTAACTCTGCAGAGGGAAAAATGCTGCAATGAATGTGTTCTGAGACCATTTCATTGGTATCATCCAATGGTTTGTATGCAGGGACTTCCATGTCCTATTTTTCTTCAGATTTGCGTGTTCCATCCACAGTGAAACCCAGCTCGTCGTTATAATTTAGAAGTTTAACTTTTCTTATCTGATGATCAACTTTAAGTCTGTTTTTATCTCCAGATTGATTACACTCCCACCCTCCTCCCTCACCTCCTGTTTATCTAAAATAAAAACTTGGTTCGCCTCAAACCTTTTAAAACTTTTGCTAAAAAGAACAAAATCCATATTATCCACAGCTGACAGTTTCTCTGTGACCATTGATAGCTCCTCATCTCCCCGTCTCCAGCATCCCGGTCTGCAGACTTTCACCTACGAAACATCAATCGACTCCGTCCTTCCTTCACCCCCCATACTGCCCTTGTTCACAGTCTTGTTACCGCCTGTCTCAATTGCTGCAACTCTCCTCTTCGCCTTCCTCAAAAGTTCCTCCATAAGCTTCAACTGGTTCAGAACTCAGCTGCTCGAATTATCACTAAAGCCCCCTCATATCACCATATCACCCCCATCCTACAGCAACTCCACTGGCTCCCAGTATTCCACTGTGTCCAGTGCCTCTATACCTTCAAGGCCATCGAGAACCATCGCCCCCCCCATCTCGTTGCCTTAGATCACAGGTGTCAAACCGGCCCGTGGGCCAAATTTGGCCCCCAGAGTAATAATTTCTGGCACGTGAGGCAATACCACATAACTACTAGAGCTGGCCGGTCTTATACGGCACATGTACCGCTAATACTCCAAATCCCAGAATGCTCTACTGGTGTTTTGGTGAGTCAATCAGGACAGTAATCATAACATCTCACATGACACGTCTGACTGATGAACACTTTCGCTCCTTAGGACTTCCTCAGCTCAGAGCCTGAGCCCAGATATTAATGCTAACATCAAAGAAGAGATGCAGGTTTCTGGCTTGGACACATCAGAGTAGATCTGTGGAGCAAACTGAGCTTTAATCAACATTGTCTTGCTACTCCAAGGCATGAGCTTAAATGGTTGCACATTCATTGAAAGATACTATTATTTGTTTATTGGTTTAATTATTTTATTTTTAAATTTATTAGCATGTGGAAAATGTTATTGTTGAATTTTAAATCAGAAAGCTGCAAAAAAAGAGAGGCATACCATTTTTATTTAAATTTCATTAAAGAAATGAATGCCATGCGTTTTCTTTAGAAGTTCAATTTTGCACATGTGCAATATTAAGATATATATTGTCTAGTATTAAGCTTTGCTTCTTCCATATTCAATGTTTAAGCACAACTTGTTTGAGTCCATCTGAAAAGGTTCATTGTTTTATCTGGAGGAAGATTTTTTAACAAATTTTAATGTTGGTCCGCAACTTTGTCCAAGTTAACATTTTGGCCCACAGTGTATTTGAGTTTGATACTCCTGCCTTAGATCTTCCTCCTCCATCCACCTCACTGTACCCCTTGTCTGCCTCAGCACCACGAGGGGCGAAGCCTTCAGTCGCTCTGGAACTCTCTGCCACCAGATATTTGGAACTCGGACACTCTTGTTAACTTCGCATCCAGACTCAAAACTCACCTCTTAAAAACTGCTGACTCATTGTAACCACTAAACTGCAAATTCACTCTGCCATTAATCCATTCTTTGTTTTCCTGATGTTCTCTGAGTGTATTTTGTAAGTTGTTTTTATTCTTTATTGTCCTACTTTTAATGTTGTAAAGTGTTCTTGGGGGTCTTGAAGGCGTTTTTGAAATTAAATGTATTATTATTATTATTATTATCATTATTATCATTATTATACATTTACCACAGGAGACCCACATCACAGTTTTTATTATGTTGTCTTTTAAAGTAAAAAAATATTTTTATTTTCTTTCCTTAAAACTTTTCACTATCTGACATTTGATTTAGTGACTACCAATGATTCACATGAATGTGAAGTCAGTCTACAAAACAAATGTGACTTCGGTGAGCCAACAAGATGGAAATAAAGAGTTAGTCCAACCTATGGGACGTCACACGTCTTGAGGTCAAACAAATGTAAGTTTATAGGGTTAACATGACCTGGATGACTGCAACTTTATGCAGAGAGAAGACGAATCTCAAAATGTTATCTATTCTCACGGCAAACTACCTTTTAGTTTAAAGATATTTTGAAGTTTTGCAAGTTTTTATACAAATTATCCATCGAGATGTGTAACTCTGCCTTGTTATTATACAGCAGATTCTCAGTAACTCATCATGCTGAATGCAGGGAACCACCTGAATTCATCAGTTTTTCCAGTACAGCTCAGCTCGCTGTTGGAGTGCTGTGCTGCTCACCAGCTGGGCTGCAGCCTGTCCAGATGGTTCTGCTGCATTCACACCCAGATAGACAGTGTATGAAATAACATTTGCATATATTAGAGCATTCAGTAACATATCAAATTGTTTAATAAAAGCTGCAGACTTGAAATGGTTTACAGTAGCCTCAGTTTTAAATCTAAGAAATGTGTCCTTTTGTCACATTGATTTGACTCAACTTTGTATCTATTGGCCTCATTTTAACAGAATAGTAAACACAAGTATCTCGTTTTTCCTTTAGCTGGACTCACTTTGAACTGGACTGGTGCAAAAATAATCATGTAAACAGAGTTGGGTCAGGTTTGAGTTATCTGTGTTGGTAAATCCACTGGGTCAATAGAGTATATTTATATGGAACATTTTAAAACTACGAAGAATTTTCTCCCCCTGATGCGTTCCCTGAAAAGGAGAGCTGTCCTGGGGGATCAGTCTTGATCAATGTTTTAGAGGCAAGGCAAGTTTATTTGTATAACACATTTCATGTACGTGACAGTTCAAGGTGCTTTATATACGAACATCAGAAACATTAAAGCAGGGTGCAGAAAGCATGAAAAAGAATTTAAAAACAAAATGAACTAACGAAAATAGACGATAAAATGAATAAAGAAAGAAACCCTCAGAAACCTAATTTTAGGGTTTTCATGGTGGAATCAACAAATAGTGTCCTACTTTAGTTTATACTTCCCAAACCAACGAAAGCTCTTTTTATTTCAGGTTCTTTCCACAGTCTGAAAACATGATGTTAGGTCAACTGGTGCCAGTAAATTCTCCCCAGCAGTGAGAGTGAGAGGTTGTTTGTCTCTGCGTTGGCCCGGTGATGAACTGGGGGTGTATCCCGCCTCTCGTCTCATAGTTGATGGGTTGCACTGCACTGGAATAAGCCAGTATAGATAACAGATGGATGGAGTTCTTAATGTAAGCTGCTAGAAACTCATACGAAACAGAAAAATGGAGCAACAGCGCACGCCACAGTTTATTAAGCTGATCTGTGATGGAGGAATGAGGTGATTCCTCAACACGACTCCAGCAGCGTTCCGTTCAGAGTTGAACGCCTCACACAGAGGAATCTGTTGCTTCCAGGTGTTCATGGTCCAACTGCAGACGAAGCCATTGTAAGTATTTGAGTTCGGTGTGCAGTCTAAGCTCTGAGGCTATTTACTGTATGTTTTTCGAACGACAGCAATGTACTCCAAGGGTTATTAAGTACTACAGATCTTGTAAAAGACAGACCCCAAGGCAGTGAGAGGCCCCAAGATGATCCACTACAGAGGTGTAAATTAATGGAAGAACAAGGAGCAGCTGTCTCGGTGTTATTTCCAACCACAGACGTTTCATCAACACCTCAGGAAATTGTATCAGCTTCTGAGAAAAGGACACAACATGTCTCCTTTAAGTGCCCACAGGATATAAAGCACAAAAATACAAGAGACCAGTTGTGTGACACCAGCAGCAGATGTTATGGATAAACAGTATTTTGAAGGGTGTGCACAGAAAAAGCTTTTCACTGCTGCTCATTTTGAACAAATAGACTTTATTCTGTGAGAAATCATTTGTTTCAAGAGTTTTGCCATTTTTGGAAACTCAGTTGCTTTTATTCTCACAAGCGTTATTGCTGTAATGCTCCACTGAGCATGTAGAACAAGCTGCCTGCTGGTGATGCCGGGATTGTACTTTTGGTCCAGGTAACTGCTCTTCGGGGATCTGCTGCAGTAGCCTCGCCTCCAGTTTTAATATCACTCATTTAGATTCATTACTGCGGGTATACAGATATTCCAACTCTGTCTCATTACACCCTGAAATGTATTATTGCCTCTGCCTAATTATCCTTTTCACAGCCTCTCAAAGAAATTCAATCAAGTCTGATTTGTTTCCTTTATTGCTTTTACTGCACACACGCTTTAAGATTCATTATCTGAAAATCTGAAGACAAAGAGATGAGAAAAATCTTTTTGTTTTATTCCAGCAATAATTTCCTCCATCGTTATGGATTCATGGTTAAAAATACCAAATAATATCTTCATTTCATTCATCATGCGGTCCTCTACCACCCTTGTATCATCCCAGCCTTCATTTAAATGCCGCTTATTGGACAAATCTGTAAAAAACAAAATTCGAGACTAGCACTCTCTCACCCGCCCATCTGACAGCTTCCCTTGAAAACCCTAATTATACAGTCAAATCCTCAAAGCAGGATTTTTCAAGGAGGGTTTACGGTCCAGCATCCTCAGAGACTTCACTCAGAAAGCTTTTTTGTTTCTAAGTTGTCATCTCTGAATATAATACATGCCCACTTCAATGTGGCAGCTTTATTGCTGTTTCATTCTCATAATACAGTAATAGGTTGACGCTTTCCACGGCCTATTTTAGGCTCGTTTTAATGAGTGGAACAGCCGTTTTCTGAACAAAAAAAGCTTGAGGTGTGCTTAAAAAATGAAGCACAACCATCACATCTCACAAGCGGCGCAGACAGGTACATGCAGGAGAAGATGAGTGACTTCCAGCCATCTATTTTAAAACACAATAGTTTTATGTCTTTGACATGTTGTGTTAAATTAGTAATCTGTATGATTAAACAGAGGCAGAGTCAAAGCAAGTAGTTTCAAAAGATTTATTCCCAAAACTTAAGAATACATTTCTCAAAAGTATTTCCAGGCTGTGAGGGTGAATCTATGATTCACCGTGCAAGTTGTTACTCTTGGAATTTCAGATAAAGTAGAAACCCTTTTTTTTCCACCTCAGGAACTTTTTCATTTAGTCAGGATTATAAAAAAAAGTTTGGTGCATTTCCACCAACATTACCCAGGTAAAAAACTTTCCTTCACCCCCAAACATTCCCTGAAAAAAAGCTTCTAGTAGAGGAGCGGGACTTTTCAGATTCTCTGGAGTTCTTGAGGGACGGGGCTGGAGAGCTCTGATTGGTGGAAAATACTGGGCAAAGTTTCGTACTTCTGTTCGCCGTATGTTTAAGTTATGTTCTTCGTGTTCTCATCCTCAGTTTTTTGTAAACAGGAGACTGTCTTCAACATCACAGACGGTTCAACAGCCATATACACTACCAGTCAAAAGTTTGGACACACTTTCCCATTAGATTTACATTACGTACAATTGTTTGCTCCAGGGTGGACATGGCCACCCCAGAAATATGATTGGACACCCCCGGTGATTGACAGGTCACTGAAGGAGGAGGACAGAAATGTCTTTCCAGACATAAATGGATCACCACTGTCACTACATAGGTTTGAAGTAAATTTTAAATTGGTTTCTTATAGTCATCCGTTAAAATGTTAGCATCAGGCTGCACATTTCTACAAGACATTTTGTCACTGTGCAAGTACAACTAGCCTACTAATATTATGAGAGGCTATTAACCTGATGTTAGCATGAAGCTACGCAGTAGTGCTAATCTAGGTATATGCTAGCACTGGATTAGTTTTAAGCTAACCTGGGGGAACCGTGTCAAATTTAGTTTTCAGTGAGTGTATTTAGGGACTACACATCAACTCAGTTCATCAAGATTTTCCCTTTGGAGCTGAAAAGAAAACATTAGGTTAGCTCAAGCTAGCGCTACATGATCCAGTTTTGTTTAAAGGAGACATATTATGCACTTTATTCCCAATCTTAAACAATTCTCTGATATATCATTTAAATCTTGGCA
>JAOXYM010000015.1:26374760-26386206 GCA_028567055.1 Leptatherina wallacei | reverse complement strand
CTCATATTTTCCATGAAATGCTAAAATGTCTCAGTTTCAACATCTGATATGTTGTTTATGTTCTACTGGGAATAAAATATGGGTTGATGAGATTTACAAACCATGGCATTCTGTTTTTATTTACATTTTAGGACTGGGATATACTTGCTGTGTACGCAAACATACATGCCAATGTTCTGCTACGTCTGTGTGAATATTTGCTGCAAACAATGAAGGCACAACGTGGCCAAAACGCTCGATACTGGAGGTCACCACTAGGGGGTGTACAAAGCACTTGTAGTCTGAAATTGTGAAAAGGTCAAGTTACCAGTTGCATTGTATTTCTGGGCTTTTTTCCGCTAACAACAAAGATCTTGTGTTGACAATGGACTTAAGTCAATATTGCAACTTGTGCACACGACACGTTACCTTGCGTCAGTAGTCTGTAATTCCCGGGCATCATGGGACTGGAGCTGTATGGTAAATTTTTGCACACTAGGTACCTACGGAGGCCACTCAGTAGCCTTTGTAGGCTGCGCACTTCGTAGTGTGCAGACCCTGAAATGAGACAGACCCATAGTCTAAGCATTTTTCATAATTGGTAGTCTTCTTTCAAACGTATTTACATTTCTGTGATGACCTAAAATCATGATGTGACGTCTAGCGGAGAAGCTGCAGATTGCATTCAGTTAATACCCCCCACCACTGCTGCTGCTGTAAAACTGTGCACTTTCTTATCTCAAATTTACTGAATGTTATGAGCATAATAGCATTAACGGAGACACTGGAATGGCCAGAGTACAATATCTCTCTTTTATGCAGTCATTATCAGCCATTACAGCCAAGAACAGTTCCAATGGTTTGATTAATCTCATCTGTCAGCAGGACGGAGCCATTTAATTAGAATGCAGGGGACTGGAGGCGGCAGAATTTTGATTTCACGGTAATGTAAGAGAGAATGGGAGAAATTTCATACTTAAATGTGCTTTTTGTGTGTCAAATCAGTGTAATGTACAGCACATGACCAAACACACCTGCTGTTCATTTATCTGAAGAGCACTGCTATCAATCAGCTGTAATTTGCTGATTGAATTATCTAGGCTCCAGTGTTTCCTGCAGCTCTAATCCATTCATCCCCCACTACACTAATCACAACAGTGACATGAGCAGGGGAATAAGGAACAAACAAGCACAGCGACAGAAATTAGATTAGAATAACTAACATTTGTGGAAGTATAATAGAGAAAGGCTGCAGAGACTAAATGAAGAACACAGATGACTAATGACGATGGGGGTAGTTACATTTGTATTGTAGATGGTGAAGCGATGCCATTTGAGAGATGCTTTCAATAATGCTGATACAAATATGTAAAAAGACGGAGTGCATCTGCTTTATGGTGACTGATTGGTTGTTTCTCTTGTTTTTGCCGGCAATGTCCCGCAAATGAAAATTGTACAGAATATCAGAGTTTCTGCGGGGTTCCTAAAGGCAGCATTCACCTGCCGTGTTTCAGAGAAGAGAGATAACTTCGGTGCTGCTCTGAAGGATTCTTCTGGAAAATATCTGTGTGTTTTCTCAGTTTTCAGCCACAGAAATGTACTCCAGTAGAAAATAACCCACGTCTTTATCGTCCATCATGGCGGCCTCTCCCAGGAAACATGCAGTGATTTTAAATGTTTCATGTGTGAGTGGATTGAATGTTGTGGATGTGGTGAGTTAACCATGTGTGGAGGGAAAGTGTGCGTACGTGTGTCAGTACGAATGTCAGTTTCTGCTGGACATTAATAACAGAACTGATTCTGGTCATGACAAACAGTTGCTGAGCTAACTGGAGGAGCTAGGCCCGTTACACCTTATGGGAACAAATAGGGGAACACCACTGGGAACACCACTGAGAAAGTGACACTGCAAGCGGTGAAGCAGAACGCGGACGTAGAGAAGTCTGGGCCCAGTTAGCTGCTGAACCAGACAAACCAGCCATAACCACACTCTTGCTGCCAGACATCCGCTCCATTAACAACAAGATGGATTATATCAAACTGTGAAGGTATTCGCAACGCAGACTGCTGGGCTGCTGTTTTCCAGAGATCTGGTTGGATCAGAACTTCAGCGATGCTACGCTCCAGCTGGAGGGGCTACGGCTGAGAATATTGCTTTTAATTATGAGTGTAGATGTTTATCATGACTGCCTCCTTTTTTTTAAGTTTGTTTGAAGTATCATTTGTGCACATCCTCAAAAATGAACGTAGCTTGTTGGGACAGTGCAGGGACCAATTTCCTTAAGTGTAAGATCACGGGGTCGACGGCTGTAAAATGATGGAAAGTTACAAGACAAGACGTAGCTTGCTTGGTGTAGGGGCCTTACATACCAACTATGATACTGCTGCTGCTGTTTTTTATGCTATGCAAACAAAATTAACAAATGCTAATCTTATCTATTCTTACTATGTTTATTATTTTACTTCCACTCTACAAGTTTGGTAACTGTATCCAGTCTGAGTTTACTAATTTGTCCCCTAGTGGAATCCACCAGTAACAAACGTAGTACATGAGCAAGGTTGTGAATATTTACGCAATGGTTGCGAACACAAGGTTAAAAAGCAGGCATATCTCAGCCTTACTGATAGAACCTGCTGTGGAGAGGGCCATCACTCTGAAATACCTGGGTGTCCACATTACTGACAACCTTACTTCAACCACAAACATCATGGCAGGTTTAGCCTCCCCCACCTCACCTTCATCACCTTCCACAGGCGCATTGTAGAAAGCATCCTCACCTACAGCTTTACTTCCTACCCAGCTTTATCTTTATATGTGGATCGCAAAACCTGTGCAGCTATTAATTCACTCTGTAAACTGAGCGTATAAAGAGAAAAATACTTACCAGACGGTATTCAGAGGGTGGCCTTAATGTCTTAGATTTCCAAACCTTATATTCAAAATAAATTGGTTAAAACATGGTCTGGAACATAATAAACATCTGAAACATCTGGTCGCGGGGGCAGCAGCCTGAGCAGGGACGCCCAGACTTCCCTCTCCTCGGCCACATCAGCCAGCTCATCCTGGGGGATCCTGAGGCGCTCCCAGGCCAGCCGAGAAATGTAATCCCTCCAGCGTGTCCTGGGTCTACCCCGAGGTCTCCTCCTGGTGGGATGTGCCCGGAATACCTCCCCAGGAGGTCCAGGAGGCATCCTGATCCAATGAAGAAAAGTTCTTGAGGAACGCTCATGTAACAATGCTCATACTAGATCAGTCCTTACTTCTGTTAATAGTCAGCATCCAAACTCACTAAATCTTTGGAGAGTGATCTTTCCTGACATCTGTAACCATGTTGGGAATGTATCCTATTATCTCTGTAATGAGTTAATTTACAAATACATACCTGATGTGTCCCCTTTATGTTCCTTCTGCTAAACAGAGGTTGAGTCTTTCTCTCTTGTTTTATGGATGTCCATATTCTACTAACTTTTGGAGTCAAATGTCTTTGTTGATTTGGGAATCTCATAAAGTTTTGACCACTATCACTGAAAATATGGTCTTATTCTTTAGTGTTGACTATAACAATTTAGAAGTTAATAATATAATAAAATTGCTGTGTTTAATGGGTAAATTTCACATCCACAAAGCTAGATTTCTCCAGTCTATGCCAAATGAATTATTACTTCATGTGGAACTTAAATCTTTTTATGTCTGTAAAATATATAAAAACAAGAAAGCTCTCAAGACATCTGGTCTCCTGAAAAATATTATGGTTCATATTACTTGATCAAATTTCTACTTTTTTTTTTCTTTCTTTCTGTTTGTTTATTTATCTTTATACATCATGCAAAGTATTCTCTAGTAAACATTTAGCTACCTTTATCACACTACTTTAAAAGAAAAAGCTTTACCTCCTGTACCCGGGAAAGAAAGAAACTGAAGAGATAAAGGTAAAGGTAGCAAAATCATCCACGCTCCACTTCCCAATCAGATGAACTTCTACCAGCAGTGCTGCGTCTGAAAAGCTATCTCCATCATCATGGACCCATCCCACCATCAGATCTTCAATGTTAAGGTATGCATGCATCAACTATACTTCCAGGACTTCTCATAGGCTGTTAGGTTGGTTGGTGGCAGATCATAGATATTTCTGACTGTTTTTAATACACTACTGATGAGAAAGAGTATTATGGTTTCTCAGTGTGTTTACTCAGGTAAAATTAAAATTAAGTGAATTGGAATATTTGCTTTGGCTCTATTTCACTGTAACAGGAATAAACATATGTGGTCATGTGTGGACATTTTCAATTTCAAATCCAGTTTAGGTGTCTGTTTTTCATTTTGTTTTTGTTTCTTTGCCATCTCAGCAACCAGCAGACTGGAATATGTCAACTTCCACTTGATGGATTGCCTTGAAGGTTTGTATAGACATTTGAGAGCTGCAGGGTTTGGACACTACTGACTTCTTATCTGTGCTCAGCAACTGGTCAATATTTCCTGAGGAATGATTTCACACTAAAGAAATGCAATTAAAGACTAATCACTCCTGTACCTGCCAAATTCCCTGTCATCCTCTGCTCTTTGGGTGTATTACTAAAAGCTAGTATGTAGACTCTTGGATAAACAAACGTTATCCCGTGAAAATGTAGGAAGTCCTGAAATGTAAAAACTTTATCAAAATATGAATTACTAATCCCTTATTTTGAAAATAATTGGAATAAAAACAAGAAATAGAAGGAAAGCCATCAGATTAACATGATAAAAAAGATTAAACTCCAATCATTTGACAATTTTATGGTAATAAAGAAGTTAAAGAACTTAAAAAACTTAAGGAGGCTAATGATTATTTAGTCTTATTCATTATTTTTATCTACTAGTTTATACATTATAATGCATTTACACAAGATCTTATACCTACTTAAAATATTTTTATGTGTGCATATATACATGAAAGGAAAAGTACTTTTAATAAAAAATTATTTCCTAAGGGAAATTGTAATATAATCTGTTCCTTTACAGCTCAAACATTGATGCAGTGTCAAAATGTAAAATATTTAACATCATATCTGATCCCTGATTGTAATCAGATTACATTTCATTCGACTGAATTCTAATTGGATTAGTCTGTATCTTTAATAATGCCATGAGATGACTTTGTTGTGAAATAGCTAGGCTGTGCAGTGGTATGCTGGTTAACACATCAAGAAGGTTCCTGGTTCCTGGGATCTTTTAAAGTGGAGTTTGTATGTTCTCCCTATCTCTAGGTACTCTGGCTTCCTACCGCAGTCCAAAAATATACTTGTCAGGTTAAATGGTGTTTCTAAATTTTTCCCCAGGAGTGAGTGTGAATATGAGCGATTGTTTCTCTATGTTGGTTCAGGCGATGACGAATGACTTGCAGCTGGTGTAGCGGCAGCTCGACTGATCCATCCAACCCTGCATTGGAATAAGCAAGTATAGAAAAATGAATGGATGAATTATTAAGAAACTGAGTGTATAGTTTAGGAAGGGCTACCTCTTCCGACCTAAGGGGCGATTTAATCCTAAACTGTAATAACATGTAAATAAACAAACCCTAATTGTCTTGTAGCTTATTAGAAAGCAGTAAATTTATAGTTTAAATTTATTACAAAATATTTTATATCATATTATTTGATCAACTATACTTTGAATAAAAGGTTGAAAAATGTCCCCAGAATTGCAGGGACTCCATGGGTTTGATCAAAATCTTATAATTTATTTTCCCACTGGGATAAAAAAAGAAAAGTTCAAATAGGTGGTTGTTATATGAATGCTAAGTTTACTTAGTATTGATGGACTCCGTGTGTTTGGTCTTTTAAGAAGTTCTTCAGACCTTTGAGGTGTGATTGGGTTTATTTGCCAGCTGCTGTAACAGATCATTCAGCACAAAAATGCAAACCTTTAAGTGGAGCATCTCTTAGCTAACCATATG
Source organism: Leptatherina wallacei (assembly GCA_028567055.1). Taxonomy (NCBI): domain Eukaryota; kingdom Metazoa; phylum Chordata; class Actinopteri; order Atheriniformes; family Atherinidae; genus Leptatherina; species Leptatherina wallacei. The sequence goes on along the minus strand of JAOXYM010000015.1, from coordinate 26,380,294 downwards.
CATCATTGTGGTTGGTACTACGAATGTTCATCATTTTGCAAACACACTTGCTACCAAAACAAATCTTAAATGGGAATTCATTATAGGTTGAACTTTTTTCAACCATTTACTGTCAAATCCAGATATGTTTTAGCTCACTTCCCTGTGAAGTGGTTTAGTGACCACTAAAAATCCCTTAGAAACCTCTTATTAGATCAGAAAAAGCCCCTTTTTAATTAAAACATAACCTCCCCACACTTGCAGTTAATGTAAAAACATATATCTTACCCATTGGTTATCAGTGCTAAAAACAAGTTAAATGCATATTATTTATCTGCAGTGTCAGTAAAATAAAGCCAAATATAATTTTTTTTTTTAAAGGAACCACTGCAGGAAATCAAGCAGAGCAATTATTTGGAAAGCTTTACACACTCGAGTGTTTTATTTGTCGTTTTTGTGTGATCTCCTCAAGACATTGGGCTTTGTCAGGCGGATGCACAAACGTATCGCTGAGCTCCGTGGACTTCTGACAGGTGGTGTCACTCCTACGCGCTGCAAGTCGCTCAACCAAGCAGTGCAGATGGTGCGCTGCAAGCTGTGTCTGCCAGCATCTTTTTTTTTTTTTTTCCTCCCAAAAACTCTGAACTCCCCAGTTTCTTCGTTTCACCCGGGATTTCACACGCTGAGCTTTAAGGAAAGAATGGAAATGATCTCAAACTGTGATTTTATGTTTTATATTTTCAATCACAAATAGGAAATTATAATATTGTGTCAAGACTAACAAAACAAAACAGCAAGGCCAAAAATCACTGAGCAAAAAAAAACAAAAAACAATGATGACAACATAGCCATGTGATTAAACGTGAGCAGAGAGAAGATGTGCAGTTACAGTATGTACATGAAATCCCGGGGAGAGTCAAGAAATCTGGAGTAGAGATGAGACCTGCGACAATGACTCGGTGGCAGTGCCTTTACAACATGGACTCTGAAAAGAAGAACAGGAAGTTGCCATGTGAAGTTTCCTGTAGTGAAGGTGTTTTAGAAAAATCACTAGATGTGTGAGAAGTACTGAGATCACAGTGGCAATATGATGAAACAGAGAAATCTGATCAGATATCATAAAAATTCACCATAAAAGACAGGTAAACATTGTGTTCTTGTCACTAAACACAAAAATATCCATTTGTTGATGGGTATGAAAAAGCAAAAACATATGGGTATATTTATGTTTTCAAAAAAGTTTGACATATTGGGAAATATTTGCTTACTAATAATTTGTAACAAAATTTTAAAAAATTGATGTCACTGTCATATTTAGTTACAGCTAGCTGAGAGTTAGCATAGCTTAGCATCAAAGATAGAAAGCTCAAAGGTGGAGAAAAAAGCATCCTAACCTTGCATCTGTGAAGCTCACAAATTAATACACGTTAGGTTTATTTAATTTGTAAACATGAAAATGGCACCCACAGTTGTCAGCCAAGAAATGTTTACAGAATATAACCTTCAACATGAAATATACACAAACACTCTGGCTTGGCTATGGATTAACCAAATATGACCATATGTGTAAGCTTCAAAGATGCTATCCTGGCGAGTTGTTTATCTTTTACCTAAGCTAAGCTAAGCTAAGCTAAGCTAAGCTAAGCTAAGCTAAGCAATAGGTGGTGTTAGCTTGATATTAAAGATACAGAAAAGCCACTTGTTACAGTATTGTTAGCTGGGAGAGACGGCTAATAAGTAGGGGTGTAAGATAATATCAATAAACCGAAGTATCATGATAATTCGTGTCATGATATAGTATCAATATTCAAAAACAAAATTTCTTTTTTTTAATGACAAAAAAAGTGAAAAACAAAGTAAAATTATTTCTTTTTTTTTCAAATCTACAATCTGCTATTTATGCAAATGTTAACAGTGTTGTTTTGATTTTGCACCAAGCATACTTTCTTTTGATAAATACTTCAACATAAAAAAATGTAGATATTTTCTATATGTATGACCATTGTTCATATATGTATCATATATCAAGCTACATACGTTTTATATTGCACTAAGTGGTGGTATATTTGATGCTACAGGGATACTTGATACCTTTACTGATGAGGCCGATTTTAATTTATTTCTTTTTAGTTCATCTTGTACATAAAGAGCAAGTGTTTTTATTTCTTCTGTAGTGAAATGTAGATCCTCTGTTCTCATTCAGTCAAGCATATTACAGGTTTGGGTTTTTACTATACTGGGACAGTTATCTTACAATAAATTTCTGGTAAAAAAAAATTGCACTATATCGTCTTACTTATAGTATCGCAATATATCGCATCGTTGCCCGTGTATTGTGATTCATATCGTATTGCCAGATTTTATAATACTGGTTTCTGTCATTAATATGAACTGGTATTTATACTGAAACTATTTTTGACGTTATTACAATGAGTGAACACCAAATCGGGTTTCAAATTAATAGATTAAATATTATGTCTGAATGTGTTAGCGTCAAAAATGCTGTCAGGCCAGTTGTTTCCTTTGTTTCTGATCTGTAAGCTAACCTAAGCAAACAAATAGCAGCAGGTGTTGGCTTGATAATAAACATACAGAAAAGCCACTGGGACCAGGATCATTAGCAGCGAGACAGCTAAGAGGTTAGAGCCAAACTACTCATTTGTGTGTCACTAAATGTGAGAGTAACGTTTTTGTAAAATACTGGTGTCTCTGTTATTAATTAAAACTGGAATTTGATATTAAAGGTATTTTATGAAATTTTTAGCCAGAGTGAACACCTGAGGGGGCTTCAACTTGAAGGCAAAGTAAATGGAGGTTTACATATTTTGAACAATTCTAAGCTAAGCTAAGCTAACAAGCTGCTCACATCAGACATGACAGTGGCATCAGTCATCAAACCAAGCAAGGATATTTCCCAAAGTATCAGCGCTACAAATTTAATCTGGTTTAATTGCAAAACATTAGCAAATCATAAAGTACGAGTTCAGTCTGCATGTGTAAATCAGTCCTTCATGGGAAGAATGATGGACGATTAGAGTGGTAATAATACTGTGAATCTTGCAGAGGATGCAATAATGTGACCATATATAATACTGACATCGTGTAGACAGATGTAATTACTGATCTAAAGCAGTGTAAGAACTAATTCTAAATTGCAGCCCTCCAAACCGTGTCCCAAGTGTTCACAGAGACTGGCTGTACATGTGTCTTAGTAGAACAGATGTGAAGTTAATCCTTGTGACTGTGCACGGCCAGAGTATCAGCTCTCTCTCTCATCATAGTCTTCACTTGTAGTGTAAAAAAAAAAAGAAAGAAAAAGTTCAGGATTATGCCGTGTCAGGTGTGTCACATAAAGAAGTCTCTCATTCAAAAACTAGCATGAGAGTGAGACGGGTTTAAAAAGCACAGTGTGTTAATTGATGTAGTAAAGCCAGTAGATAATGTTGAAGAGGGAGAAGATGGAGGGGAATATAATCCGTGACATTCTGTCTATGGTGTTCACATCGGTGAGGTCCGGGATTTTGATTTTGAGCTGCGATGATCGTCTCTGCAGACGGGTTTTCTTAAAATGTGTGTTCCTGTCCAGGCTGAGGCGGCCTGATTCATGTGGCGCACTCGACTTCCTGTACTGGACCCCCGAGTTGTCAAACACCATGGAGGAGGAGTTGTGAGTCTCGCTCAGTGTGGTTGTGATCTCGTTTCCCCCCACCTCGTTGTGGATCTCCAAGGTTGTCAGCAAAATGTTCCCCTGGGAGTCGACCTGAGAATAAGAGACAGCGGCGGTGTTAAAAATGGGCCGTGAGCTGAGGCCTCGGTGACTGATGACACATGTGCAGCATGCGTCAGGGTTCCCGGGCCGGCCTCTTCCAAGCAGGGTGACAGATTACTGCTCGGAAAACTGAGAGCAGCCTTCAAAAGCAGGTTTTTTTGTCCCAAAGTTAAATCACGTCTCACAAATCAGCTCAAGGTTGGACTTGGATGGTTCTAATACTAATGTCATGAAAGGTAAAGGCTTCCTACACAGAAACAAATAAATCACTGAAAGCTCGGGCAAAAATAGAAGCACAAAACAATGTACACAAGGCATGAGAGGAAGTGACAGGATGAGTATTTATTTTATAATTCAGTCTGCTTTAGTGCAAGCTTACGAAACAACCTATTTTAAGATAGTGGAACAATGACCATCGAGGTCTGCTCCAGACCTCATTTATAGATGAAAACTTGCTCAAACTCATGTTATATTCATGAACACAGTCGAAATTTCTATAATTATAAATCACATTACATTTACACTCACCGGCCACTTTATTAGGGTTTATTATATTGATAATAATGGAGGTACACACATATAAAGGTGGAATACAACAAATTGACAAGATGTCAACAGGAATTAGAGATGGGCGATACCAACATTTTTCCTGTCGATATGATACCATTAGTTTATGCTACTTTTTCGTTGATACTGATACCAATAGCGACACTGATACTTTTTGCCCCTTAAAGGGAAATGACATGATTTTACAGTGTGCATTATTATCTTTATTACAAGGGCAATTAATTATAAACAAGACTAACAAGCATAAATACTTCAAATGCTTATAAAACTCTAATGGACTATATTTATAAGTAAATGAAATAAAAAGATAAAAAAATAAATCTTTATGATATAAGTTTACAAATTAATGTAAGATTATTAAAATTTCTTAAATCATATATAATTAAATATGATATATGATCGTAATATCTGCATTAAACCAATCATCACTAACAGTGTCATCATCATGACATCTGATAGGCTGCCATAATCATGTGACACTGAAGAGAGGAAGGATTACACGTCTCACATGTAACTTTATTAAAAGTTATTGCATGTTTTGTATTAGCACACTTCCATCCATCCATCCATTTTCTGTACCGCTTAATCCATGCAGGGTCGCGGGTGGGCTGGGGCCTATCCCAGCAAGTATCAGGCGAGAGGCAGGGTACACCCTGGACAGGTCGCCAGTCTGTCGCAGGGCCAACAGAGAGACAGACAACCAGTCATGCACACACTCACGGAGAATTTAGAGTGACCAATTAACCTATCATGCATGTCTTTGGACTGTGGGAGCAAGCGAGAGAACCCTGTGAGAACCCATGCATACACGGGGAGAACATGCAAACTCCACACAGAAAGGCCACTGTTTCAAACCCCTCCCGGGCCCGAACCAGCAAGCCCCTCCGGCTCAAACTCAGCCCGGGAGTCAAACCAGCGACCTTCTTGCTGGGAGGCTGCAGTGCTAACCAACACACCACTGTGCAGCCCAGCATATAACTTCGGATAGTTTATTATGTCAATGTGATGGGAGGCTGATATAAAACCACACTGACCACACATGCACGTTTATTGTTTCTGCATTTTTCCTTTTGGCTGATGCAAAAAGTAAAATGTGAATATATGCAGATGTTTGAAGACTTGTACAAACATTTTGGTCGTGCCTTAAAGGTTCCATATTATGCACTTTGTTCCCAATCTGAAACAATTTTTTGATATCTCAATGAACTGTCAGAGCCAT
>JAOXYM010000015.1:26334660-26345823 GCA_028567055.1 Leptatherina wallacei | reverse complement strand
GCTTAAGTTTTTTTTTTTATCATTTGGGTGTTTTCTTCACATGGAACCAGTGTTTCGGGGGCCCGAAAACTTTGAAAAAAAGTAAAGACGGCATGTTGATAATTACCTTAACTTTGATTTTATCACAGGAAACGAGTCCGCCAGAATGCATTATTTACGATGAGAAGAAGCTAATGCAGGGTTTCACCACGTACAGATATCCATCACTAGATTAGTTTTGTTCCTGGAAAACTGTAACCATGGCGACTCCCAGGTGAGTTTTGTTGTGAAACAGAAATCTTTGACTTCTCAGCAGAGGTTGTTTTAGTGCTGGGCGGTATGACCAAAATGACATATCATGGTATTTCTAAAGATTGTACATATCTCACAGTATTTGACGATAATTGTTTATGCATGACAGGGTTTTAACCACATTTTCCACCAACTGAGAGAAAAAGGGCATTAGATGAATAGTCCATTATATTGTCATAAGACTTGTAGATTGTAAAGAAAAAAGAAAACATTTTAATGTCCACAGTGTCTTGATCATAGAACCTGTCTTTCTCCACAGAGCTGATCAGAACCAGGTGATTGGCTGTATGGATTATGGTGACGTTGGTTCTCTCCATCCACTGCTTGCTTTTTTTTCCTTGTAGCCAGTACCTCTAGCAAACATGTCTACAAGTCTCCTCCAGCTTTTTCATTTTTACCTGACGATAAGGAGCGTGTCGCCAGAGGGTTCCTGCCTCTGGCGACAACTTCCGCTCAACATTATGTTCAGCGAATCGTTTGGTTCCACGTGCGACCTTTTAAACCAAAGTATCTCCAGACAACATCTGTGTCATCATGTTGAACATCACCGTCTGCTACAGCTTCACTTTCTCCATCCATTGTCACCACTGAGCATCTCCGATAACACCGCTGCTCTGCTGCGTGCAGGTTTAGAGGTGTAACGATGAAAACGGTCCCCTGCTGTTGTTTAAGCTATTTAAATCTGTCATCATATCGTGACAAAGATAAAAACAGGTTCTTAGTATGAACCAATGTACTCCCAGAACTATAAGTCTCAATTAATTCTACTCAAGTCCTAAAACCACCAACTCCAAAGTAAAGTTAAGATCATAAACTTTGACTTTCAAGTCCCAGAGAAGTCATATTTCACCTTTCATCTGATGTAAAGTCATTTAAGCTCAATTTAAACGAGGTATATGCATACAATGAATGCTTTTTCTAATTTGTATTGATCTATTTAAGGTATTTGACATTGTTACATTCAAATTCATACATACAGCACAATTAACCCACAGCAACATATCAAATTTAGTTTCTGTTCAGTCTTATTGTATTTATATAACCTCACCATGTAAAAATGTCAACAAATTTGTCTTCCAAGATGTCTGAAAAGTTTTCAGAACTATTTTTCTTAATTTAGCCCATTAAAGAGGAAAATACAGCCATTATAAACAATAATGATAATTCTATAAACCTGAGTGCTGCCTGGAAAAAAAAAAAAACTAAAACTTGATGCAAACAGAAAATAAAAAATAAAAGTTTCAGCTGCTTTAGACTTTGTTTTTAATTGTAATGTCATCATCTCTTCTTGGGTCTCTCCTGCTACATTATTGGATGTAGGGATGTGGAATTATGGGGGTTATTTGAATAAACGGTGTTAAAAATTGATTCAGGAAGTGATTTGTTTTGCATTTATTTAAAATTTTAGGATTAGTCTGGACAATCAATACCAAGATAAGCCGCCAGTCATTAGAGTGAAATTCTAAGTTCGGCTGCAAGACTTTAATTCAGTAAGTTTGAACTCATCAAATCTGTGACTCCAGTCTGACTCTTATTCAAATCATGTGACGTGAGTCCACGCCTCTGATTCTGAAGGACCTTAGAGACATTAGATTGCAGTGGACGATGGAAATAGTGAAATCCTTTGCAAGTGCAGGAGACGTTTTTGTCTCCTTTGCTCAAATTTAGCTTAATCCCATCTTTGGTAGAGAATGTTTAATATTAAAAAAAAAACTATAGGAAAAAGAAAATACACCCTCTCTGTCTCTATTTAAAGGTTTTACTAAATGTATCAGGACATGATAAAAAATCATGCGGTTCTTAACAGGTCTTACAAGGTAAGTACAGATGAAAACAACCTGTAGTATATCACACAGTGTCACTATTTATTCAAACAAAGCCAAATAGCAGAAGCAGTGGATAAAAACCTAAGAACACTAAATCTTTCACCACCTTATAAAACCACCTTCAGCTGAAGTAACTTGAATTATTATTCCCACTATCATGTTACCAGTCCCTCACATGGATCTGAAATCAGGTTCAGGTCTGGAGTTTGACTGGATGAAGCAGGAGCTTCATTATTTTTGCTTTTTCAGTCAATCTGTTGTAGATCTGCTGCTGTGTGGGATCATTGTGCTGTTGCATACCAGTCTAACCACTATAATGAGGAGTTCCTGGTCCACTCAGTGACTGCAATGTGTCCCGGTCCTGGGGCTGCAGATCATCATCCCTCCACCACCGTGCTTGACAGTTGATATGAGGTGATTCTCTGAGCTTTGCACGCTTTGATGTTAAGCTGAACTTTCTGAGACGTCAAGGCCCAAGTAGAGAAAGTTTTCCACTTCCATAACCTTTCCCAGATAGATGAGCAGCAGTTCACCCTTGGCATTGTGTTAACGCATCTGATTTTACAGATGATTAATTAAACGTGTGCATTTAAACAGCAGCACCTGCTGCTACTTATCCTAAAAGGATGGACTCAAGTTTTACACACTGCTTCTGCATTTTTACTCAGTTTTATGCTCAATAAATAATGACATTATAAACCTCAGAACTAAAACAGGGTGTACTTGATTGTTTTCAAACTGATTTACGTGAATGACATATTTGGTCAGAGAGTTGTCACCCTTGTGGCATTCATCAGTTACAAATTAAGGGGGAACTTTTGCTCAGGTGGTCCGTGATGTTTGAAGTAAGAAGTAGTCCCTCCAGAACCTCGTGAGGCTGGAACTATCAAAACAAATTCAGCCAAACTTCAAGAAATCTCCATGCCTTTGCAATTTTATCCAATCACCACAACTTTAATGCAACTTTGACACATAGCAGCACTCCTCCACGTTACATCACGAGCATCAAACTTCATTGTTTCTGATTTTAAATGTGCAGTTGTGCAAAAGAAAAGAGAAGCCTGAGATTACCGCCAACACCCGTGCATGGCACGTTCCTGGTGTGCTGCATGAAACTGTAGGTGAACTGTTTGGTACCAAGACAAACAAAAGTTGTCCACTAACAAACAAACATTTTTCTACCACAAAACACCGACGACAAATGGCTGCGATGGCGTCTACAACATCCAGATCTGCTGCAAATGATGAAAGAATCATTATATGTATTCAGATTTTTTTTTTTTTCTGGTGTTCACTGTTTGAGCTATAAGTTGCAGCTTTAAATGCAATTTTTGTTCCAATTTTTCATGAAAGCTGCCACAAAAATCAACCATTTTAAGTCAGAACAATCCCGATAAAACGCTGCAAAATCCTGCAGGGACAGTTTTTCGGCCACTACACTGCTGTTGTTTGGTAACCTGTTGGACTGGACATCTAAGGACAATAAATACGGATACTTCCATATATAATGTAGATCAAGGCTGGTGAGCAGAAAATCTTTCATCCAAGCATGAAATACATGCTTTGGGCTTTATTTGTTATTTATCAAAAACAAGAATGCAACTGTAGTAAGAAGGAAAGTCCATGCAGCCACTCTGTGGCTTTCACTGTAGGTTGTATTATCATATATTATTTTATATAATAATGGCTTTTTTTCTAAAATAACTTGAATAACATTATTAAAATAACCAGATTATCTTTAACAAGAATATAATCAGTATGATTAACATGAAAAAATCAATTCATTCAGCCTTTCTGTGGTTCTCATTGAGCCTCTCTGTGCTGATGTGCAGAGATGCATTACAATGCAGCGCGGCTACATTTCATCACACACACTTGTCAGGACAGCGTGTCAGGGGCTATTTCCTCCAAGACCATGTGATGGGACATCAAGCTCTGTCAGCAGTTCAGTCCACTGATAGATGGCATAAAGGCATTAAACTCATGGCGTGCCAACCTCAGTGCACTGGCACACACACTATAAAATCCAGCTATTTCAGTATTTAATTTCATCATTTTCTTGTTGTTTTATGATAAAAAGAAAAGGCATTGCAAGAAAACTTCTGACCTTATATTCATTAGGGCATCGTTGCTACAGTCACACAGCCAGTGAACCAAGACGTGCAGTTATTCAACTAGTCTCACAGAACAAATGATCTGATCCTTCAAGACAACACTAAAAGAGCCTAAAGATAAACAATAACAAGAGTAAATATGACTTGTTTCTGTTCGCCAACACAGAAGACTGGATTCATCTTCTAGTTTAAACAGAACAATGAAATATTTTGGTGGCATTTTATAAAAAGTGATGCAACAACAATCACATTTGAAATATTCAGTATGTTTAGATGCTTGATGAACTTAAAAACTTACCAAAAAAAAATAATTTGTGTTTGGTTGATTATTTCCCCCTCTAATAAAACCACTTGGTGTTGTATTATACATTGTTAGGAAGCCTGATTAGCACCTTTACAACAAGGTACACCTTGTAAGGATCATGCGTCTGTGAAATGAGCTACACTAAATGTGTGGGGAGTGCCCCCCCCCCCCCTCAAAACGTACTAAAAATCACCTGCAATATCTTCCTGTTGGTATTCACTCTTGTTTCTAGTCTCTTTGAGGATTGGATGATTGCAGTCTCCCACAGTAAAAAGGAGAAAAACAACACATTATGGCCATTTTTACATTTGATTCATTTTCCACAGCAGGGAGGGATCTCAGTAATGTGGAGAAGATCTATACACAGCCACAACAGCTGGAACATCCTCCTCATGCTGGTCACCAGTCTGGTCACATTTAGCTGCAGGATGGCGTCCCATTCCTCAACCAGCAGTTGCTGAAGGTCAACCAGTGTGCCAGTGTGGTTGCACAACCAGCTGATCAGTGGGGCTGAGGTCTGAACTTACAGCAGGTTATTTCATCCTCTCCACTCCCAAATTCTGGAGATACTTCTTTTGTGACGATCCTGTGTCGTCATCCTGGAGGATGGAGTTAGGTCCCAGATTCCCAGATGTGGGATCACCACTGGCTTCATAATCTCATCAGTGACTAGCAATCATCTGCCAGCACTTGAATCTCCAAAAACATTTAGGGAGCCCTCCCTACATTTAGATGTGTTGCCCACAAAAGAACGATCCTTATAAGTTTTACCTCTTTTTTTTAATCGTAATTAACCAGGCTTTCCGTCAATGTGAAATACAACACCAACTAGAATCATTAAAGAAGTGAAATAATCATCCAAACACAAATTTCCTTACTTTATATGTCAAGTTTAGATCAGTTAAAACCCATCCAGCTATTTGAAATGACTTATCTGAAGTGTTATGGGCTACATTTATTGGGTTTTATTAACCAAGGCTTAGCAGACCATATCAGAGTAATTTATTAAAAAAAACAACCTGATGTTACTCTTTGGGATGCAGGGCTAAATTTATTTATTAGCAACTTTCACAGTTGATGGATTACTGTAAAAATGTCAGAGTACCATAAATCAGGTCCTGATGTGGGGACGTGAGAAACCCATGGGTACTTAATGCTTTCAGAAGACTTATAAATGCATTTTTACTAAATAGGATAAAACAAATCCGTTGGATTCTTGTTTCTAAATAAACATGAACTTACCATGTTAACTTCTGACACCATGTCAATGCTCGCCACGTCTATACTCATGCCAACAGCAACCGGAGCACCTTAAAAGAAATAATATAGAAGTTAATTATGGGCGACTGGTTCAGTCACAAAGAGAAAAAGGAATTTAAAGTATATTAAAGTGCAAAATAAGAATAAACGATCTGAGTCTTACCTCCAAAATCTGGCCGAAGACGAATATCGTATCCTTTCAACAGTTTATCCACAGTCTCTTTAACGAAGGACATGTTCCCCGGTTCATTGACGCTGAAAGACACAACAAAAAGCTTTAAGTCCTCTTCAAAGTGGACACCCAGACTGTTGTGTCGGGTTTGACACACTCACCTCTGTGCACAGCACATCACGGCCACGGCCAGCGGCAGTGAAACAAAGTGAAAGAGCCCTCTTCCCTGGCTGCCCCACATCCCCCCGCCTGCTGTCTGAATGAATGAAAGCTGCCCAGCCTTCAGCTATCGGCTAAAAATTAAAGGTTCAAAGTCAGCCTCACCTACATGAGGTGACAACTCTTCCACGTTGCTTCCACCCCAGGCTCCAGCCGGTGTTTGCCATGCTCCAGGAGGCAGAGATGTGGTGACTTTAATGTCAGAGGAGTTTATCGCGGGCTGTGATACGGCGGCGGAGCCGTGAAGCCTCACACTGGTGTTTCCCACATCCTCTCCCACTTTACTTACTATTTTATCATATTAGGGTTTTGAAAATCCACAGACCGACTTTCTTTGATCAAAACAATAAGGGTTGATTGAATATAATACTGTCGCCTGGGATAAATTAGTAAATAAATAAATAAACAAACCTAAGAGGAGTTTCCATAGTTTGGAAAAATGTCATCAGTGAGGACAAAGCTCTCCTTGCAAAGATTAGAGCACGTGACACTAAAGCATGATCAGCAGCTCATTAGGCAGCTGTTTCTGAAATTATGAGATGCAAAGGCTGCTAATGGGTGGGGAAACCATGACAGGAATAGTGATCGTGCCATGTTTAGATACCTCTCTGTTTAATTCATGTTCACAATGGTAATGAATCATTTTTACTGAATCAAGCTCTTTATAAGTCACACACAAATAAGAATTGGGATGGGTAATTTGAGTCACAGAGGCTACTTCACTAAATCTTAATTTTTTCTATGGCAGTCTAAAGAGCACAAAAATGCTTTTTCAAATCAGACTCAGTCAAGTTTCACTTGTGGTAATAAATCAAATACACATTTGATCTTTTTCAAAGTCACGCAAGTAGCTGCGTTTCCATTACAGCTTTTTGCAAAATAAAAAAGCGATATTTCTGAAATTTCAACTTTGCAATATGCAATACAATTGCAGTACAATTGCAATATGCCGGTGTTTACATTGAATGGTGTTTAGCACATAAGCCTTAATTCACGTAAAATTTCTTCCCGCCAGACCCAGGAGGCCAGGAAGATGGCGATACAAAACATTTTATGTTTTGGAGCATGTCGCTGTTGTTTGTGATCAACGGTGACGGTTATATTTTTATTTAAATAATTTAAATAATGGTGTGTGTGTGTGTGTGTGTGTGTGGGGGGGGGGGGTTCTGCCAAAAGTTTATTTGTATAGCACATTTCATGTACAGGACAATTCAAGGTGCTTTACATCAAACATTAGAAACATTACAGCGGGGTGCAGAAAGCATTAAGAAGTATTAAAAACAAAAGTAAATGAACAAAATAGACAATACAAATAAATAAATCAATAAAATTGAATGCAGCATTAAGACCTGCGGTGTGAACGCAGCCTTAGTCATTCACCCAGAGTGTGCAGAAATCCATAGTGACACACAAGCTCCATCCACTCTCAGGTTCCACAGATTCATTCTACTAAAACCACGGATTAGAAACTGGTAGCCTGCATAGTGAATACAGTTGTGCTCAAAAGTTTACATACCCTGGCAGAATTTGTGATTTTTTTTTGGGCCATTTTTTTTTAGAGAAAATAAATGATAACACAAAAACCTTTTTTTCACTCATGGTTGGTGGTTGAGTGAAGCCATTTATTGTGAAACAACTGTGTTTACTCATTTTAAATCATAATGGCAACATAAAGTATCAAAATGACCCTGATCAAAAGTTTACATACCCCCCGATGATTTTGGCCTGATAACATGCACACAAGTTGACCCAAAATGGTTTGAATGGCCATTAAAGGTAACCATCCTCACTTGTGATCTGTTTGTTTGTAATCAGTGTGCATGGATAAAATGTCCGAGAGTTTCTGGGCTCCTGACAGATCTTTGCATCTCTCACCCATTGCTGCACTGACATTGCCGTTTTCTGAGTCATGGAGAAAGCAAAATAATTGTCCAAGGATCTTCAGAAACAGGTAATTGAATTGTGCGTTGACTGAAAATGTGCGTTCATTTGCCCGGAAGCTGCGGATGGGATGCACTTGGATGTTCCAACATGACAATGATCCAAAACACAAGGCCAAGTTGACCTGTCATTGGCTACAGCAAAATAAAGTGAAGGTTGTGGAGTGGCCATCTCAGTTTCCTGACCTCAATATCATTGAGCCACTCTGGGTAGATCTCAAACATGCAGTTCATGCAAGACAGAACAAGAATTTACAGGAACTGGAGGCTTTTTGCCAAGATAAATGGGCAGCTTTACCATCTGATAAAATAAAAAGCCTCATGCACAGCTATAACAAAATACTTCAATCTGTCATTGATGTTAAAAGGGGCAATATGTGGTATTAAAACCTGGGGTAAGTAAATCAGGGTCATTTGGATCATTTCTGTTGCGATTATGATTTTAAAAGAGGAAACACAGTCGTTTCACAATAAATGGCTTCACCCAAACACCAACCATGAGTGAAAGAAAACTTTTTGTGTTATCATTTATATTCTCTGAAAAATGACCAAAAAATCACAAACTCTTCCAGGGTATGTAAACTTTTGAGCACAACTGTAACTCCTTTCTATGTCATCACTCAGAGACTACATGAGCATTAAGGGAAAATTGAGTTTAAACAAGAAACCAGAGCTGTTTCTTTTCCTAATATAACCCTAATACACTTATTAACTTGTTATATTTATACAAATGCAGTTAGAATAGCAGATGCACAACAGCGACATGTTGTCTTCTTTGCAGGTAGCTCGCTAATGGTACCAGTGATGAGTCCGTGAATGAGTTAATAAAGACTCACGAGTCAGTAAAAAGACTCTTACGTTGCATTCACACCAGGATAGTCCACTAGACTTGGTACGATTGAGGTTGAGTTGGGGGGTGCAACTTTCTACTAGACCAAGTAGATCTTCCACGTCCCACCGTGAAACCATTCTCCCAGCAACAGCCTATCGTCCTACACGTGCATATGTTTTGGTTGTGTTTACCCACAATGCCTTGTACTGAACCCACAATGCACTTTGCTTTGTAGTCTGCTTCCTGTTTTTAGTCCAAGTGATTTGCGGTTGTAGGCGGACCGACTCAGCTTCTTTGATTTGAATCAGAGTTCGTTGGGACATTCACAGTTCCCCAAACGAAGCAAACGGACGAGGATTCACATCAAAAAGTCTGGTGTGAATGCGCCATTAAGTTTTGAATAATCCATCCACAACTTGCACATCACTTGTTTTCATCAGAGCTTCGGTCCTAAGAGCCGCTGTCTGAATCTGAGCCACCTTGGATTTTCTGTTTCCTTACCTGTGTTTGCGTTTGTGCACGAACTCTGACCTGCATGAGCACAAACTATGTGCATACCAAATCTCGATATCTTTCACCCCCTTTTTCCTCATCATCACTCTCCCCTATCTCCTTTTCTTTCTTGTAACAAGCCTCATTCTTTCCACCATCTAACCACCACAACTTTTATGTTTTTCCTTCTTACTTAATTTAACTTTGGCTCCTCATTCAGTTGCACTTTATTCAGGCAGTAGCTTGTAAATAACACTACGCAGGCTAAAGTAGGGAAGCAGACAATGGCTGATTTTCATGGGAAATGTAGAGATGGCATTACCAGTACAAATAACAGAAGTGATTTGCTTCATTCTTCAGATGCCAAACTGGAAAATAAGTTTTCACTGATGGTGGAATGGTCTGCGTTAATTTCGAGCCAGGACCCGGTCATTGTTGGAGCGACTAATCAGGAGGATTCCCAGGAGGCTGGTGTTCTGAGTAAAGAGCGTACATGGCCGCTTCTTTCTGTTCCCCATCTCTTTTTGTAAGACCACTGCCATCTTTCAGACCACACCAAGTACTATGAAAAGAGAGCAGCCCACTCTGGTTTTAGCGTTTTTGCATCGGCTCCCAGGATGCTTTTCCATCCTATTTATCTGACCTTTTACAACCACATGACCCTGCACCAAGTGTGAGATCCTCAGCAGGCTCTTCCTTTAAAACTTAAAACATACATTTATCAGAGAGCTTTTTGTCATTTTATCTGACAAACTCCAATTTTATTTTTATTCAATTGCTGCCCTAATTATATTTCTCTTGTTAAATTTTCTTTTGAGTTGTTTTACAGGAACAGGAGGAAGCTGTAGCAGCCGCAAATTGGATTTGTTTGGTTTATCAGACAGAAACTAATCACTATAAAATCTTTATGGGTTCAGCAAATCTCCCAGACTGTTGTGGCTGTTGAGGGTCCTGCCGCTGTTACTGTAAAAGACACAAGTTTGTTGTGCTTCTTCGCTTTTTTTTTTATAAATGTGGCACACTACTTGGACTATCATTATGCTAAATGAAGTGCTTGCCATGTTCCACTTTCAGGATGCAACGAGGCAGCCGAAGCAGCTCCCCCTCCCACATTGTCAACACCATAGCGTTGATGTCCTCCTTCACAAGCTGTTTTTATTCATCCCTTGAAGCAGGGAGCATTTTGAAAAGGAGAAATTGGACAGTATGAAATGCAAGGATGAGTTGAAAAACCTGAAGTTGTTTGAGGTCGGTGCTCTATATTAAATATATTGAAATATTAACATGTAGGCCTAATGATGCAGTAATAAACAAAGACTGCAGAGACTTGAACACTGCTGTCTCTTTGGGGGCCTAAAGTTTCCAAGAAAATAGCCCCCACACCATTACACCGCCGACAACAACCTGAGCCGTTGATGCTAGGGATGTGCATGACTAATCGAGTAGTCGAAACAGTGCACATAGTCAACTGCTATTTTGATCAGTCTCTTATTTTTGTTTGGAAGAGAGTCATGTTTCATAGCGCAGAGACGTGGAACTGATTACATGGCTGTGTTATGATAACAGCGTGGCCCCTTTAAGAGTGAGCTATAGAGAGAGAGAGACCCAGAGAGCAGACATGTTTGGGCTGAATTTGGGCTCTGTCCGAAATCATTCACTCACTCCCTAATCCCTAACCCCCATATAGTGTTTCCCTATATAGTGCACTAGTTA
>JAOXYM010000015.1:26162047-26177848 GCA_028567055.1 Leptatherina wallacei | reverse complement strand
GCCAAGATTTAAATGATATATCAGAGAATTGTTTAAGATTGGGAATAAAGTGCATAATATGTCTCCTTTAAACAATATGATGCACTGGTCCGAGTCGTTTAATCCGCCTATACCATGGTCGCCAGTCCATGGTATATATATATATACCATGGTTAAACATTTCATAACAAATGATTTTAGTTTTTTTTTTACACAAAACTTGCTAAATACGCTGAAGTATAGGAACTATTTTATGTTTGCCTCGATGTACTTTTCATGCTAAACAAACGTTCCATGCTACAGCGCGATTCTCTCATTCACCTGTCAAAAGCCAACTGATCTGAACCAGTTAAGTTGTTGCTATGGTGACGCCCTTAGCGGAGTTATAAAACTGAGTCAACTTGCCAAACTTCGTGTGCGTATATACGAAGATAATGCACGGCAGTTGGCATTATAATTCTCACTGACCATGGTATAATAGGTGTTATTAGTACTCGTTTATCTCATATGAGCTCTAAATTTATCTAAATTCAGTCCTGGTGAGCCAGTGCCCTGGAGGGTTTAGGATATTTCCCTGCTTACCCTTACCTGGCTCAAATTACTGGGTCAACGATTCTTAATTGGTCAACTCACCTGAAAGCTATAACCCCAGCCGGCTAATTGTATTTAAAAGGTAGCAGGGGAGCTAATGTTTTTTTTTTTTTTTGTTTTTTTTTAAAAACCACCAATATTGTTTTAAAACTTGTTTGAAAGTTTAAAATGTATTTATCAGCTAAATAAACTGGCTGGAGGGCTTATTTGATCATGAAAACATGCTAATAATGACCGTGGGTCCACTTTTCATCAGACTTACACTGGCCCTTTGGAAGAAGCCATATTGCCTACCTGTGAATATTCCTTTATTTGAAATTGAAAATGATTAGTCAGTCTTTGAATGAAATATTCATTATTGGCCTTTATCAAACATGTTGCTTTTATATTTTTGATGATGCGGGTAGAATTAAATTCTCAATCAAATAAAGACATGAAAGATTGTTGATTTGTTTTTTAAATACATCTTTTATTAAATCCCTCTGTTGAAACAAAATGTAAACAAATAAACCCATAAGCAGAGAGAATTACCCTGAGCAGCAGAGATGGGAAGTGAGAATGAGAGGCCTCACTACTGAAATAGTCAATGACCATTTAAATAGTCAATTTATCAGTAATAAGTTGACTAATCGTTGCAGCCAAAAAAAACACCAAACTACAGAGTCACGATCCTGACACCCATATTACTCTGAAGGGAAATACAGATGGACAAATGTTGCACAGACAACAGCACACTGACTATCTTGTCTAGCGTTGTGAGGTTTCCTGCAGTTGATGTCTGGCACAGAGAAATGGGTATTGTGCTTTGTAGAATGGTGTACTTGTTCCTCACAGAACCAATGACCCGCTCAACGTGGATCCGAACAGCTGCAAGTCCCCTTGAATCCTCAAGCTCACTTGGATGCAGTTGCTGTTTCCCCTTAGTGAAGGCAGGTATTTTGAGGTGAGCACTGTGCGAGCCTACAGCATCTCCTACGGTGAAGCCTCTGTCTGCTAGGACCACATCGCCAGGTGAGAGATTTTCCAGGTAGTCAGAGTTTTCAGTGATGTGCTTGTCACTTGTTCACCCTCCCCAACCATTAGACACAAAGTTACCCTGTGAGGTAACTGATATTAATGATATGATGGATTAACTTCCTGGTACTTTTAAAAACTACTATAGATGCAAAGGCTTTCTGGTACTAAGTATTGTTTTTTTCTTAAAGAAGCATAGCTTTCAAAAATAGGTCAATTGCTATGGAAATGTGGAATAAAGGTATTAAATACTGCAAAGTTCTGCATTCCTTTATATTACACGTCAGTCACTGAGCCAAGGCAAGTGTAACAATCAGGTTATTCTGGATCGCTTATTATTTATGAACTTCTTTATTAATGTCTTTAAATCTTTCGTCATAGCAACGTAATAATATTGTTAAAGAAAAACTGTGATTTTGAAAAGAAATAATTCAGGGTTTAGTGTGGTTATTTTATTGTTAAGACGGTGAACTGAATTATTTGAAGAGCGAGCGACCCCCCCCGCGACCTGAACTCGGATAAAGTGAACTGAGAATAACGGAAAAATCTAGCAAGTATAGTCCTTACAGCTACTAAAACTTCGCAAAACCTTGCTGAAACAACAAGAACTCCGACACAATAATTCCAGCAATTTGTATGCTGTCATTTTGTCTGTTTACGTTGTGAAATCCAGCATTGTAAGGCGATGAGACGCAGCTGAACGACTGCGCACGCTCCCGCGTTCAGGGGGATACGGATTCTGTTACGGATTCTGTTAAGGACAAAGGGAGGGGGTATTTACAATATTTAATGAGCTAACATGTGGTCCAGTCGGGTTGCGGCTCGCTGGTTCCATTGTCGTTTTGGGTCTGGATTTCAATAGAAGATAATGTTTTGTTAGCGGTTGGGGTGGGTGCAGGATGGTAAAAACTCACCCATGTAGGACTCTGGTCTGGGGGTTCTGTGGTGTGCATCACATGTGTTTTTCTGAGCACACGCTGTTGGCTTTATTTTTCCTCCTATCCAAACAACAGGTCCGCATCACTTCCTTCTTCCTGATGATTTATTACGGTTGGAATACAACTTTCTTTCTGGTTTACTGGATAGTCCATTCACAAGTGAACCGAGACTTCTGGTTTTCAGGAGGACCAGAGTCCGCTTCTTGGGTCCACAGCAGTGTTCATGCTGAATGGACCAAACAGCTGCAGAGTGAATCAGGACTACAGCTGTAAAAGGGAATTTTGCTGACTGTGAAATGTTTCTAAATACAGCTTAATTGAGCTGAACTGAACCCTACAACACAATGAATGGAATAAAAATGTACAACAGAGATTTTCTAATGGTGGAAATGGTTATTATTAGATTTCCACTGATTTCTTTTGGGCTCAGCACACTTTTCCCATAGGAGGAAGACATTAATGGGGAACAACAGTCCAACAGGAGCTACATGCTGGTAATCGATCTGTGTTGCTGGGTTTTAGTTGGCCATGAGGCTGGCTCATTAAAGGGAACATGGAAGCAAGATTTACTCCCTGAAGCTGCCATTAAACAGAGTGAGGACAGAGCTGAGAGCATGGCAGAAGAGCAACGCTACAACATCCCAGAAAACAAATGCAACACTGATCAGATCGAGAGTTTCAAAAGTTGCTGTGACAGAAGACATTTCCTGTCTCTCACTGGTAGCTGCTGGGATAGGCTCCAGCCCCCTTGCAACCCAGTATGGACGATGGATGGATGGAAAATCAACTCATAGCAAGACCATAACATTCCTTGGAAACAGTTCTTGCCATGATCCAAAATAAACCAGTAACAGATTGTGAACATTTGGTTTTATCCTTAACGAGGGAGAATAATATCACGTTACTCGCCTTTAAAGTGTGTTTGTTCACTGTGTGTAAAGCAGGTATATTTAAAACACTGTTGAGGCAACAACTTTGCCTCTGAAAAAGTTTAATTGGCAAAATTTTAAAAGACCTTTTTAGTCAATTCATGCAAAACTTCCACCGAATGAGATGACAGAAGTGGATGGAAACTGATTCAATAGTTTCTTGTTCTGTTTTTCTTTAGGCTGTGATAAAACCTCAGCAGGGGTCTTTATGAGCTTGCACGTTCTCCTTGTACGTGTACAGTCCTAAACCATGCTTATCAGGTTGATTGGTGTCTCTGGTGACTGCCAACCTGTCCAGGGTGTACTCTGCCTCTTCCGAGCTGCTGAGAAGTGGCTCAAGCCCCCTGCAACCCAGTGGGGGGGGGGATTGACCACAGCTCTGCAAATGTCAATATAGTGGAGACTTAAGAATTGACTGTGAGGAACTAGTTTTTGTGCTAATTGTTAATTTCATCATTTGAGCATGACAGTTATTCAGAATATATATAATAATAATAACAATAATAATAATAATATATGGATATTCACCATGAATGGCACAGTTCACTAACTGTACTATGAATCAGAAAATGTATCTGGAGTAGGGATTTTCTAGGAATTACTGTCTTACCTCAGACGCTTTGATCTTTTAGCCAGGAAAAAAAAAAAATTGAACTTTTAGTTTCTGAGGCTCCTACTATGGAAGGTTGCTCATCTTCCAAAGGCGAATACAGGATCTAGAAGGCTTAAGGCCCGATCCCATTTCTCTATTTTACCCCTTCCCCAACCCCTTGTGTTCCTCTACCCCTTGTCCCTCAGTGGTAAGAGGGTGCAACTCATTCCTCCGTAGTTCCAGCCTTTGTGTTTTCTATTTAGCTTTGTTTTCTGTTCATTAGCTCACCTGGTTTGATTTTCTCATTCACATCCCCTGTTCATGGTTTAATCCCTCTGTGTGTTTATACCCCTCTGGTTTTCAGTTCCTTTGTCAGATCCTTTTGCTATGTTCCTGCCACCGTCCTGTTCCTTCCACCGTCCTGCCACAGCTTTGGTTCTTGCCAGTGTTTTTGAATTTGTATTAAATTGTCATTCCTGCCATCATTGCATCTGCCTCCTGCCTTTCAGTCCTGCATTTGGTTCCTTTCTTCCGCACTTCCTGACAGCCTTTTGTAAATGCAGTGACAATTTAATGGTACTGATAGATTAATTAGGAACGCAATTAGAAATAATTTATTAGAATTAAAAACTCAAAGACTCAAATAAAATCCAGACAACATTCTTTATTGTTCATGTTCATCTCTGTTATCATCAAACACAGATGATGTTCAGGTTGTCGGGCTGCACAATAAATATAGGAAACAATTTTACATGACAATTTCTAAGTACTTACTACCACTTTATTTGATATGATTACCTCGACTACATCCGTTTGTGTAAATATATGTATATATATATATTCATACATATAACTGAGAAATCCACCGCTGTTTTCCTGTTTCCTTTAGCCTTTTCCAATTAAACTGATGCTGCTTTCAAGATTTCAGAATCCAACAAAGAAATAGACATAAGCTGCTATAAAATCCCTTTCACTAGGTTTCATGATTTCTTACAAATATCGGCAAACGTTCGGTAAACCCTGGGAGTAATATTTGTCTGAGACAAATCAAGATTAGTCCTCTAAATCTAGATTAGTCTAAAAAGCAAATTACTTGACATATGGGCCTGAAGTCATAATTTACTGCTTTTTGTAAAGAGGCCAGATGGTTTTCCAACAGTATGAGGTCCAGGACCACAGCTGAAATCACTTAGACCAGTTGTACCCACTGGAAAATAGCACCATGTACACCATTATGGAGTTGAGCCTTTTCTTCTTTTTTTTTATAGTAAAGAAACATTTCGTAGATTTGGTCAAAGCTCCTGTGAATCGGGTCCCTGATGGTTCACACTCCATGCAAAGACACTTCCCTATAATTTGAAGAAAATATATGGTTACAGTGCTTCATGTAGTGCTTGTAACCTGATTGGTCAGTCAGGTTACACAGTGAGCTGAAACTCTTGGAGGAGTGTTTCCACACACACACGTACACAAACACACAGTTTTTTTTGGCTCTGTACAGGAGGTGTGGTTCACATGTTCCATCCCAGTCCAATGTGGGTGGCCAGCAGGTAGCACATGGCGATCATACATGTCATTATCATCATGGGGAATCCTAACCTGTAAGAAGAAAGACGGTCGGGAGTTAGTTGCACAATAGAAAGGAGTGAATGGAGCATCGGTGGAAAAATCATACATCGTTAAACATGTGAGAGGAAATAATTATCACTTTTCTTCTAATTAAGAAATACCTTGTGATTAGAGACGTTTACATGGACAAATATTTCATATATCGGATTGAAATCAATCTGATCAGAGATTCCAGCCGACACGTTTACATGGACGCTGGATAGAATGATCCGCTCCCATGTGTATTTATATGATTGACAGGTTCAATACATTCTAACCATTTTTGGACATGCTCAGTGCTACTTGTCTGGGTAAAGGGTTTTTTTCTTTTTTTTCTTTTGAAACTTTTGATCGTCAAAAAGCTCAATAATCCTGAAAATCTTTCAATTTTCAACAAAAACATTAGTGTCCGCCACAGTCCCGTTCTGTTTTGCTGCCGCCATTGTTCAAGTCTTCCCTGAAACTCGTTACGTCACATGACCCCCACGTGGTTCAAGCATGCACAGCAACAACATCCACCCGGAACCGATCGTAACAAGTGTTTACATGGTTATTTTTTCCTGCTGATCTGATCGTGAAAAGTTTTAACCCCCCTCCCCTTTTTACAATTATCTGGTGAATCCCTGAATTATCTACGGGACCCCATGGGGGTCGGGACCCCCAGTTCAACAACCACTGTGACACAACATACATTTAATTTTGGAGAGCCTCTGCTATCATCTTTTATTATTTTATAACTAAATAACTTTTTTTAAACCTTTTTAAAATAAATGATCTCCACTCAACATGTTCAAAAAGTAATTAAGAATCCTAACCCTTTCTGATACATAAACAGCTGTATCATCTGCATACATCTGACATGCTGTTGGGCAAATCATTTATACTACTCACAAAAAAATAGGGATATTCCACTATGGGATCAAATTTACAGCGAATGTAAAAAAGTTGATGCTACGACATCATGGATGTACGGTTAGAGTAGAATCGCGCAGTGATCATTCGTTCAACTCAAACAATTTACTGAAAGAAAAGCTATCAACAGTGGTGGGTATACTACAGCGTAAAATGTCAATGTCTCAATAACGTGTCATGTGTTGGGTGTTGTCTTGGCCTAGTGATGTCTAAATGTGAGCAGGATGATGAAGAGGACTGCTTCAATATAATCGTCATTGAACCAGCACATTCATGGTTCAGACACTTCTTTTGGTTTTCTGGTTGATCACCTTGTTAGAGAACAGAATGTTGTGCAATAAGCCCTTTAACATTAAACAATTGTACATGTACATTCAAAAGTTTAGAAACATTCACCTGTAAAGGTTAAAGTAGATTTTAGGTAAATTCTAACATCTTGCTATAAGCTGAATATGTTAATGTTTATTTATAATTAAACTTTTATAAGTCCCCGAGGAATGTCTCCAACATATAAACCACCAAGAACTGATGTAGTTTACCTGGTTCTAGTAATAAAGTGAGTGGTGAGTGTATATATGTGTCTTTCTCCACTACTGTTTCAAACATTAACAGTTAAAGAGTTAACACATGCCTTTTTAGTATTGTCAAAGTCTGGTAATTGTAGGAAGATATTACCGTGCAGGTTGTTGCTGTAAGATGACATTCAGTGTAAGTGGCATAATCAGGTCTATAAATAGTGTTACTTTATCATCTTACAGCTATATGATGTTTGAGGGGTAATATCGTGATGAATGATGACAGGATTATCAGAAAAGTCCTCAAACCTCCCAGGAAAGGTAAAAAAAAAAAAAAAAAAAGAAGGGAAAAAGTATTTACAGACACATCTGGCAACAGAGTGCCTGAAGCAGCGCGCTCATGACTGAACAATGTCACAATGTCATGTGATATCACGGCTTCCTTCCACAATTATCTTGTTTTACAACTTTTTTTAATTAAATGCATTATTTTCTTTCTTTTAGACCCGCTCGTCCTTTTGCTACCATAAAATATCAATTCTCTCATTTATGGAAAACCGATTTATTGCATGAGCCTGCATTAAAGTGATACGTGCCACATGCCTTATCTCTCTTTTCAGCCAAAGAGAGATCAGAGACGTCCGGACTCTTTCAGAGGAGGAATAACTCAGCATCTTGCTGGAAATACATGTCACCTGCTGTTTAACTACACCGCTGCTCCAAAACATGCCTAATTTGTCTGCATCTATTATTTGCATATTAAAATCACAATAACTTTGTCCATGATATATTAATTATATGCAAGAAATTCATTCATTCAAAGCTCTCAACTGTAACAGGCTGAAGATTTCTGTCAAGAACTCAGAAATGTTCATATTGCGTGTCTTTTTTTTAAATAACCTTTTTCTTTTTGTGATGAATTGTTATTTTCATGATGCAACAATATATAATGATGACAGCTTTCATTCCTGAATAAGCATCTTAGAGGACTCTGCAATGCAGATGGTTTCTCATTTGGATCTCTACCATGTCCTATATGAACACATGGCTGCTCTGAGAGCCAGAGCTGATAGCCTCCGGCCTGTGACACAGATCAATTTTGGAGGACAAAAACAGGAAATAAAATACACGTATACTAGGCATGCTGGCAATCAATCATTGTCAAAGCTGCAAAAGATTTATCAAAACTAATACTGAAAAATAAGGTAATCATATTGTACACACATCAGTGAGAAGCAAATAAATATAGAATAACTCTACAAGCTCATTTTACTGTGGAAATTAAAGACAAAACAATGAGTATCAGTCATTTTCTCATTCTGTTCACCTCATGCTCAGAGGGTATCATTTTGGTTTGGTATTTAATGAGTGGTGCATTCAGGGACGATCTAAACTAACACCCACCAACCTGCAAAATGAAGTCAAAATTCAACTTAGTTTCCAGTCCAGCAGGGGATGAATGAAGCAAATCATATCAGTCGTCTGTCCCGGCAGAACTATCACTACACTTTCCATGATCACTAGTACCTGACGTATCATCACAAAAATCATCACATCACAAAAAGTGGTGGTGGAAAGAGCAATGACGGTAGGAGCATAGGGCTGCCATACGTACATAAGACATGGACTATGCCATCGCCCGGCAACCAACCATGGCTCTGCAGCATATATGAAGTGTTGGGGAATCAAAAAAGTTCCAGTCTAGTAGTTTTCTGCAAGTATCAGATTGTGAACGACAGGGTTTTGAGCAAAATTTTTACAATCAAATGAAGCAAAAAGTCTCAGAAGTATCAAATATAATACATAAAATATGATAAAGGGTTAATCAAATACTGTATTTGCTTATTCTGTTTTTCTTTTGGTCTAAAGGTAAAATTGTGGTTTGGGTGGGTATTGAGTTGGTATTTAATGAGCAGCATGTCCAATAATCATGTTTTCATTTTTCTGTGCCTTGTAATAACTTGATTTTTGGACTTTGGGTGTTTGGGTGTGTCCACACTATTGACTCATACTTTTTATTTTATTGCAAATCAACCAAATCATGTTTGACAAAAACTGAATTAAAACAGACATTTGTCAAATTGTTGAAATTCAGTTTGAATATATAAACCAGCAACATGTTTTTTTTATATAGTTGCAACAGTGGAAACAAAAGACTGGAAAATTGTGTCTAATGCTACAAAAGACAACCACAGATATAAGACACTAATTCTGCAACTATTTGTTCATTTGGAATAATAAAATGTTTATCTCTATTTAATATTCATGTGAAAATGTCAAATCATTGCTCGAAGTGAAGATTAATGAGGCTCGTCAGGCAATTAAGCTCATTAATGTGCAGCGATGCATTCAAATCAAAACAAAGTCAAGCTTTGAGTATTCGTGTGAAACGTGTTACGAGGGTTAAAGTAAGGTTAGAAACTACGTTTTATTTACACATGGAAGGAAATGTTCAGATTTCACATTCATAGCAAATCTTGTAACAGCTGGAAGGACATACTGTTTCTGAAAGGCATGAAATGTAAAGGGTGTTAAATAATACAGGCTCATACCACGCAGTGCTCATAGTAATGATAAAAAAACAGAATAAGTACATGTATATATATATATATATATAAATTAATTCTTTAAAGAAAAAAATTCTGTTAATAATGATAATAATAAGAATCACTGTCTTACATATTATATTATTCTTTTATAATAATCATTTTAATATTAACTAAAAGAGAATAGAAAAATATTAGTGGCAGATGGCGTCCCATTTGAAGAGAAGCAAGAAAAAAATAAATAATAATAATGACGATAGTAAATAAAGGAAAAAACTAAAGAAAAAAAACTATAATTAGTAGGGGTGGGACTCAATTAAATAAATTACTCTAATAATTAGAGGCTTTGTAAAAATTTTTATCTCAATCACATTTTAACCGCATAGCAATAGTTGCCTCAAAAAGCAAAACCTTTTAAAAATGTATGTATTTCAGTGGACAACTGAATCAAATACTTACAGACATTAATACTGTAAACTATTCTCAAACTGGGGGTCCCGAGATCATTTCAGAGTCACATGATCATTTGAAAAAAAAGTATAGCTTACACTTATCAAATACATGTGGGATTGTTATTATTGTTATTAAAATTAATGCAAAGAGATTAATATGTGAAATTAACTTTTTATCATGAATGAATTATACTTTATTGATCCCCGAGGGGAAATTGCATTATATTATTATTATTAACTTAGTACTCAAGCCATGTTGAAAATCCAAATTTGGCATTATCTTGGAGAAAGAAGCTGATTTTGGACATTCTATTGTTTTCTACAGTCATTTATCAGGCGCTTTTATCTTACATCTGAATACACCAGTAGTGCCAACACTGGGGGAAGGAGGGTAAAATGTCTTTCCCAAGAACACAACAACAGTTGACCGGGGGAGCAGGACTCGTACCGCCAACCTCCTGGTCATTGGATGACCTGCTCTACCCTCTGAGCCTGTATGTATGTACGTGCGTGTATGCGCTTTGTTAAAGCTATGAACCGAATCCACCAAAATTAACTTTTTCCTCCTTATTAATGAATTTCATAAATATTTTTTAAGCCTTGCATTGAGAATTTTTATCATTGGGTGTCCAGAAAAAAGTTATTACAAGTGCTATTTTAAAAGTCCGAGTTTGTCATTGTGCGACAAAAGCAGATCTTCGGCAAATGGGTTCTTTGTCACAGCTGTTAACACAATCCACCAAAAACCTCTATCCTTCTTATTTATAAAGATTCTGATAGGTTTGAGCATTTCATTTAGAAGATGGCCACAGGATGACCCATTTTATAATTTATATTGATATATCACTCCATTAACCACTCAGTCGTCACTAGATGGGGGGTCACGAACACCGACGGGGTCGTGGCTCAAAAAGTTTGAGAACCATTTTTTTAGGGTATAGGACTGTACACGGTTTCATGCTCGCTTGATGAGAGATAAAGATTTTTATTATGTATATTTGTATACATTCATACACACAATAATAATAATTCATCACACTGTGACTGTATTTCATCATCACATGTGAGCTATACAGTACAACACTGCGCCCATGGTTTCCAGTGGTACTGCTCTGTTTGCTACGTCTGGGTTCACATCTACAAGTAATACACATGTAAAGGCTACAGAAGATAAACAGAAGGCTCTGTCTATATGTGTATTTAGCATAGAGCACAAGTTAGGTTTAACATGACCACTGTTACCAACTCCTCAGTAAGAAAAGGAGCCATTGGCTGTCCTAAAAGTTGCTGAACGATGTCATCGTCTCATTTGCATAATCTGCCTGGTATATATAATTGTAAAACAAAGCACAAATGTGCTTGATGGTATCATGATAACATGATACGATTCTAAAGGACAATAACAAGTCAGCATCCTCACCATGCTAAAGAACCAGCTAACAACATGGATATAAGAAACAGCTTGTTTTTGTATCTCAGTGCAGAGCTAGTAAGTTTTATCACTGTGATAAAACACCTCAAGACAGGAAAAGTAATGCACAAAATCAGCACTGCTGATGGAGAGTCAGTGCTGTGTGTATTGATCTCTTCGTTCTGCTGAACCAGCATTAACTGCTTCTATCAGTACCATGTATATTTTCTTTTTTTTTTTTAATGGGAAACATGATTTCACAAGATCAAACGTTCAGGCCGTTAACATAAGACCATTGTGATTGCATCTTTACCGAAATAATGTCCACTTGAGATGGATGGAGAGAGAAATTTGAACTGTTATCATCCAGGTCACCTCTAATCAGCCCTTTTCTGCTGAGCAGCACCCATTTTCCCATCACAAGCACAGCATGAAGGGACAGAGGGCAGATGAACAGTTACCACAACAGAGCACAGAAAGGAACACGGTTCACCTTGTCTAAAAATTACCCATCTTACCTTGGGCTCTCACACACGGACTTAATTGCATATGATAGGAGCTCTTTGAAAGTCCTGATGCAATCTCAAAGACTCTTTAGATAAAACCCGAGGGATGCACTCCTTTGACACTGAAGGCACAAAAGAACAAAGCAGGACTGCTTCCTTTGGAAAAAGTTTATACGCTCCACTCAGTGAGAACAGTGGCTTCTAAAGTGCCCAAACATTTCCCCATTTAGGCTGTGAAGCAGTCAGAAAATACTCTAATATTTCCTAAAACTGATCATTATGACACTGATTATGGTGCATGATAGATTTCTTGAAAATTAAGGTAATACGCTTGAAGCCACTTGTGCAGACTGGCATGGTTTTAAGCAGACGTGCACATAATGGAACAAATGGAACACAATGGCCCTCATTTATCAAATAAACATATGATAAAAATCTGTGGGCATGACCATTTCCACGCGAGGCTCCACTTGGAGTGCACACCGACACACTCGAAAAATGTTTTATGAAAATAACAGATAAACAGCCTAAACACCACACATGCCAATTAGCATATTCAGTAACTTTTTAATAACTTTGTCAGATAAAATCATGAAGCCTTGCTGGTCCCTTTTCAAAAATTGAGTGAATTTTCATTCAAATTAGCTGTAATATTTAGTATGTAAAGAATGCATGTAAAGAGGAAATAGGACCATTTCTATATTCTATATTTCTAGTTTCCCGTCGTACTGGATACATAAAGTGGACAAAGGTTTTATAATTAAAGGGTGGTATGTAGAGGAACATAGCAAAGTTCATGAAGGGAAACAGCCAGCAAGGCGCGGTTTTTAGTCGGCTAACAGCGCGCCTTAGCTTCAGCCCGCCTACCTCCGTTAGCTGGTTAGCTCCCAGTTAGCTCGGTTAGCTCTTAGCTAAATACACCTCAGAGTTTGATGGGTGTCAATCGTCTAAGTAAGTAAAAATTCATTCATAGAGCGCTTTTCACAGATGAAAATCAAAAAGTGCTGTACATAAAAGGTGAGCCATAAAATCTGTCCCCACGATCACAGACCCCATCTCAGCGCCACCTCTTTGTTAATTTTTGTATTATCAATAATAAACAGTCTATGGTCCCCGCTTAAACAGAACAGCCACATTATCAGAACACCTTCACTGTGAAAGACATCTCTCAAAAATGTAATTTTCGATGCCCATAAACCG
The DNA here is from genome assembly GCA_028567055.1 of Leptatherina wallacei. Lineage (NCBI taxonomy): Eukaryota > Metazoa > Chordata > Actinopteri > Atheriniformes > Atherinidae > Leptatherina > Leptatherina wallacei. The sequence goes on along the minus strand of JAOXYM010000015.1, from coordinate 26,164,655 downwards.
CGTTTGTATGTACATGAAGGACATCAAAAAATCTGCATTTGTAAAAGCATGGACACACCAGTATTCACAAGGCTGAGGTTAATTTTGGCCGTTTTGGTTCTTCTGTCTGTCTGTTAGCAACACTCCAAAAGATATGGACAGATTTTGATTAAATATTTCGGGAAACCTTAGAAATGGAATAAGGAACAAATGATTAGAATTTGGGGCTGATCTGGATCACCGACTGGATCCAGGAATTTTTTAAAGGATTCTTTACAGGCACAAACATCTGGGAACATGGGTGAACTTTGTCACATCCAAGTCTTTCACCGGTTTAAAAACAAAAAGTTACTAACACGTAACAACTTTGGATTTTTAACGTCGATCCTCACAGATTTTTGTTTTGATTTTTGAAGATTTTCCTTTAAATATACAAAAAATTTGTGTTGTGGTTGGCTGTCATAAACATAGTTGTTCCATACCACAAGAGATCCTTCTTCCAACTACTGAGAAGACATAAAAGCCCAGAAAAGATGTGCTAACTGGTTAGCAGCTAGCAAGCGTGTCAATGTTAAATATGTTCAAATCATTTAGTGACTGGTGAGTAAAACATTTATTATGATATTACTGGTTAAAGCTTTGCTTGTTTTTGTATAGAAGCCAAAAATATCGGAAATGTTTGCTTCCAGTAACAATAACAAACGCCTGTTGGTGGTTTTTGTGAAGTTCTCCATGTTTCTTGTTAGCAGCTCCTTCACAATGTGACAGTGGACAGAAATAAGGACATTCGTTCAGTCCTGCTTCCAACTTGCTTCGCCTCATATCTTTGTCAAGCCTTGACACGGGGGGGGGGGGGGGGGGGGGGGGGGGGGGGGGGGGGATCAATAGAACTGGAGGACATTATGGATCATTTTCTATCAGAAATCCCATGGAGAAAAACTTCACAGTATGAGAACAAGTTGCACACTTCAACACGGACGCTGGTTTGTTTTCACCTGCAAGCTGTTCATGGTCATGTGACCACCGGGTTGTGACGTAGGTTTGAGCCAGCCCCATGGGGAGATGGGAATAATCTTACCATTAGAGTTTCTAACTCAAAAACCTAAAGGCCAGAATTATTGGCAAAAAAAAAAGGACAATGTCTTGGCGGAGGTCTACGCTCTCTGGGCGCTTCTAGTTCCAGATGAATTCATAAGTGGGTCTAAACTTTTGATTAATACTCTATCAACCTGGACTTTATCTAGTTCATGTAAAATAAATGCTTCAAACCATGCTCCCTGGGTTAATATTTTGAGGAGAGGAGGACAATAAGGGCCCACAAGCATGAAGAAAAGCAACAGGGGCCACACCAACTAACCGATGAGCTATTCAAAGCCACTCATATTCCTTTGTGAAGACCCATCAAAAAGACATTCATGTCCCCGTGGGCTCATTTGGCCCCTCAATTCAACCACCTGATACAGCACTAGTTAGTCCCAGCTGTCTGGAGTCGCAGACAGACTTTTCTCCCTGTTACCTGCCTCTCTGAACAGATGTGACCCTTGCTATAGGCAGCCAATTACAGGCAGAGACTCAGCCAGGAGCAAAGGTTCTCCTCAGACTCTGCAAACATAGTTACAGCAAGGGGAAAGTAGAGCTGACGGGCTGCAACTGTTTCCATCAATTTCAATGAGATCCCATGCAAATTTCCATCCCTGTCAACCTACAATATCTGACTCTGAGGGGAGACATTTTCTAACAGTTATTTCATCGACTTCGCTTGCACTTCAAAGCATTCTGAACAGGAAACAAAAAACATAAGATGCAATGTTTTGAAATGAGATTTTTTTTTTCACTCGCAGTTTTTTTTCCTCCTCTCACATCCACAATTTTGCAGAGCAAAATCATCCAGGTACATTTTTTTTTATCAAAGTCTTTGACTCAAATCTGCTGCATGTCTTAGTCCCAAACTGCATGGTACTGCTCAGTCTCTTCATCACCGCATACATCACATTGAATAGCCCCATGAATGAATCAACTATGCCATTTACAAATAATTGCATATTAGGCCTGATCAGACTCGTATTCATCCTCCTTTCAACTTTACTAACCACTTCTATTCCTCCGTCAAGAAAATCGCAGTATGTCTGGCTCTTACATCAGCAGAGTGGAAATTATCAGAGAGCAGGTGGAAAATGGGAAGGCAGTCTACTTTTCATCTAGCATGAGATACAGTCACACTTATCTATTTTTTTTTCTATTGTAGCTACCTGTAGGCTCTCAAAGTTCTCAAGTTCTCCGCAGGGTTTGACTCTCTATGAATCTATCTGGTCATTGACCGTTCATGCACCTTTAGAAGTCAGTAAAACAGAATGATTATTTTCCTATAGACATGAATGAACACTGGTAAAGTTCAAATTTCTCCAAACTCACTGCATTTCAGTAAATATTTGTCAATGCCTTCACAGCATCACTGGCACAAATGGGATTTCTGCCCAATTACTTGTCAACACAAATATCTAATCAGCCAATCACATGGTTGCAAATGATAGAGAGACAACAGGAAGTCCAACAAGCACTGGTTCCAACCAAGATATGCAGAATATCATCTCTGAACACACAACACTACAGCAGCAGAAGACCACACCGG
>JAOXYM010000015.1:26147627-26161864 GCA_028567055.1 Leptatherina wallacei | reverse complement strand
AAAGCTCAGATCATCTCCAACATGACAATGAGGTCACTGTACTCCAATGGCCTCCACAGTCACCACATCTCAATCCAATATTTCTCTGAGGAATGTTTCCATCACCTTGTTGGATCTATACCACCAAGAATTAAGGCAGTTCTGGAGGAGAAAGGGGGTCCAACCCGGTACTGGAAGGTGGACCTGATGAAATGTGTCTTGTTGGTTCTTCCAATAATTTTACTGACCAGTTTCAGGAACTCTTTGCAATTTCCCACATTAACAACAACCTTGATTGTGAGACACTTGTGATGCAATTCATACTCATTCTTGGCATCTTTCACTCCAACATATGACAGACATTAATGTGCAAGTACCCCCTTTAGGCATAATAGCCTACAGTATAGTATTTCCAACTATAGAGCAGTCTGACATTATCCAACATACAAACGGACAATGCTGTTAGAGTAAGAGCTTACTTGAAGAACTCCACAAAGGAAAAGCCATATCCGTGTTGCTCAGCGATTCCTGCACACACAACGTTGGCTGAAGCTCCTATCAATGTCCCATTTCCTAAGAAAATATAAAAAAATTATTATTATGTAAAGTAAATCTGTTCATTTACAACAACACAGTAGCTCACACAGTTACGCAAAGTACACAGTTTTATTAAAAACATTTATCTGTTTCATGATTTCTTTTGTTGGGAGGTGGAGACTTCTGTAATGTCATGTCTGATGTGTCAATTTGGACTCTGAGCTAAATTTTAACAGACACATTAAAGCAGTAACCAAATCGGCCTTTTACCTCCCAAAGAATGTATCTAGAATACGGGGACTCATGGTTCAACTTGATGTGGACAATCCTGATCTTGACTACTATAATGGAGCTATTACAGGTCTCTAAAAATTCCCTAAGATAACCAGAACTAATCCGGAATTCTGCTATTTCCTCACAAAGACCAGAATCATGGAGCGTTTCACTCCAGTTTTCCGATCTCTGCACTGGTTTCCTAAACATTTGGACAGTGACTATTTAATGAGCCTGTAAATGAGTAATTATTACATCCCAGCAAGTAGAATAATGCAAGTTTCTGGATTTCCAAACTGGTTCCAAACAATTTATGGCTCAGACGAACATGTTAAGTCCCGTTCGTCATGTTATATCCAAGCATCTTCGGCTACGTTCACACTACAGGCAAAAGTGACCCAAATCAGACTTTTTTGCCCATATTTTTATGACAACCTGAAAAAAGCAAAAACAATTTTTTTCAAATCTTTCAAACCAAGGGACAGAAGACAAGTATCAGATTGTGTACAACTGTGTTTTGAGCCGAATTTTTACAATAAAGTGATGCAAAAGGTCTCAGAAACTGTATGTATCAGATGATACATACGACAGCATTATAGGGCTAAATTATAATATGAACAGCCACAAATTGAGCTTTAAGACCTGTAGTGTGAACGTATACAGTGTTCGCTCCTCTCATCTGAGATGCACGTGGAAGCAACAAATGACTGGTCCTTTTTTGGACCAGTCATTTTAAAGCAACGTCCTTTAAATGGGCAGGAGAGAAAAAGCAAGGACATACTAAATAAATTTTAAAAAAGCTTCCTGGAAATCATCTTATGTGTCACCTTGTAAAGAGAGAGGAGGCTTTGTGGAGGAGCCATAAGCCAGGATGCTCAGGTACATGTAATTTGGAGGAGACTTTTCAGATTCTCTAATGTATAAAGGTGCTTCGACAGATTAAACCCACACTGTGAAACTAATCTTAAGGTATAAGAGACAAAGAAGCACGGAGAGGAACAGAGGATATATAACTTTGAAAAATGAAAAGAACAGAAGATCATCTGCATATTTTAAGATTTATATGATTGGCTTGTTGAGTTTCTCCATATAACGATTCAAGTGATTTTAAGATGCATCATTCAACCCAACAGTCACATTATCATTAAGCTGGACTTTTCAGCCCTTCAGCAGTCGTATCTATTGTGTAACAGCTCGCATCTTTAAAAAGTGTCAAAGCTGGGATGGATGTAGGCAGCAGCGACATCATACCACCGATCAATAAAGTTCTGTGACAGTGCAGCTGATTAAACTGAAAAACTTTGACAGCTCTTTCTATTTGTGTCCTTCCACTCTGCTGAAAGGCCAGTCACAGGGGTGTAGTAGAGCCTGGAGTAGCACCTCAAGGCATGCTTTGAGGTCCTTGAAACTGCCCTTTAAAAAAACTCTGAGTTTCCCCAGAGGAGCGACACAGCTGTTGAAAATTGTGGCTGCCACCTAGAGCAGATGATGTTTCTCTCTGCCAGAGGATGTTGATGAAGATCCTCACCTTTCAGACAAAGATCAACTGTGAAGTTTCTGGTGTCTGTAAGAAAGTCTAGAGGGTCCTTGTTCACTTATCCCCAAATCTTTTACACTGTGTTCCAAATGATTCTGCATGCACTGTGTTTGTTCATTTCTCCTAAACAATCAGTGTGAATATGATCCATCTTTTCCCCCAGACTGTATGGAAACTGGGACTGTATTAATAATCTGGAACAACCTCCTTCAGTTTTATATTAAGCTCACCTGGGAAACCAATCATCAAACCTGTCTGAGATTGTTTTCAGTGATGAACAGACAAGATAAAGCTTCCACAAACAAACTAAACAGAAATCCTCCATGCAGAATCATCTGGGACCTGTTTACTTTCATTAAAGTGTATAAGAATCAGGACTTACCACCGAGACAGGCTCCCATGGCCAAAGCAAAGATGAGAGGTTTTACTGGCAGGTTGACATCTGCATCCTGACTCAGATTGATGAGAACTGGTATCTGGAAGCACCAGAGATAGATTGAAAACCACTGAAAATGCACAGTTGAAGAACTCAGTTCCTATACTTTCTTTGAGAAGCGTTTTAAGCACCTTTTTTTTTTTTTTTTTTTGCATTTCCTAACTTATTTGTGTAGGTTTTATTGCATTAACTCTCTTCAAAGGAATCCTGATCTAAGCTGTGTAGCTAATATATTGTCTAAAACCATTTGTGCCCAAATTCTGATTGGATCATTTGACATTGTGATTATTTGCCCTCCTGCAGAGGTTTTTTACAAGTAAAGGAAAGAGATTTTGTAATAATTCATTCTTACATTTACTCTCTGAACACAAATTCTGCTCTGAATAGGAAAACCAAATCTCTTTTTTCCAGCCTCGGTCTATTGTGACAATCAGAACAAGCATGTTTTTTTATCAGCTGTGCACTGAATTGAAAGCTGACGCGCTTTGAAGTCCTCCTCTTTTCAGGTGGAACGAGGCTTGCATGGGCTGAAATATGGGGAGAAAACTATCAGACAAAAGGACATTTTCAAACCCCCAGACACACCACTGACAAGTCGGAAATCGGATGGTTTAATTATACACAGCAGTCCTCCGTTCTGCAGATATGACAACACTTTTTCTGTCTCACTGTCATTTTAATTGATCCCACCTCAGAAGCATTGATCTCTTTACAGTTTATTCCTTTTTAACCAAACACAGCTGCCTATACATTTGTGCACACAGATAAATTAGCTTCATAATTCAAGTAGCTGCGTTTTTATATCATTAACACTTAGCATGGAAAGTTGAACAGCATTTTGAGCAAAAGTTGTAGCTAAAATGATGTGCAGGGCTTTTGCACCTGCTCCAAACTCCTGTTGCTGTAGCAGCCATTGCTTAATGTGTTTAATTTTGCAATTCAAGTCATCTATTACCACTCATATCCTTAAAAAAGCAATCTGTTATGTTCATATTTGAAAGCATTAGATTGTGGGTTTTGTTGCTACAGAACAGATGACAAAAAATAACATTGTTTTATCTTCCGCGCTCCTCAGGAGGAAGTCGGTCCTCCACACGTCAGTATGAATGTACAGCTCTTCCAGCTAATGAGATGGCAGGAAGGATGACTGTTTAATACTATGAAAGTTGGCACATTGTTTTGTTCATTTGCAGGTGAAATGCATGTGGTACAGAGCCTGTCTGGTGACGACAGAAAATATTTTAATCCATGGGTGCACGTCACAAATACGTAGGAGTGAGGTAATTAACTCATGGCCATGAGTTAATTATGGGTAGTAAGTTGTAACATGGATCATTTTGATTTAAATTCACCTTATTTCAATCTTTAATGATGTAAAGGAGCTGACCTGAGTTCACCTAATTCAGGGGTAGGAAAGCTCAGTCCTAGAGAGCCGCAGTCCTGCAGGTTTTAGATGTTTTCCTGCTCTAAAACACCCCCATTCAAACTAAATAGATCCAACAACTTATCAAGTTCTGCTCAGTGACTCAATCATTTGAATCAGACGTGTTGAAACAGTTAAAATCTAAAACTTGCAGGTCGGCAGCTCCCTGCGACCGAACTTGCCTCCCCCTGACCTGACTGAACAGTTTGCTATAAATCATTGAAACGAAAGCTCCACTAATCTAATGTTAAACTAGAAAATCCCACATAAATGGGCAACAATCTGCCTACTCCAGGGGTCCTCAAGGGCCGCTGTTCTGCAGGTCTTGGATGTTCACTGCTGCAGCACACCTGAATCTGATTAATGGATCAACATGGGTGGAGAGAGCTTGAAAACAAGCTGTTGAGTCATTTAATTTGCAGCAGGTGTGTTGGAGACATCTAAAACCTGCAGGACTGCAGCCCAAGAGGATTGGAGCTGGACACCATTGGGGTGTACTACTACATTTAGTGTACTACTACATCTACTCTGAGGTAACACTAGGGGGGGGGGGGGGGGTATACAGTATATTCTACTCAAAAACCCCCAAAGTGAAAGAACAAGTTGGTCCTGAGATCTGCTGTGATTAGAAACACTGACATAATTAGTAACTGTCAATTAATATCACAGTTTAAAACTAAAACGTGGACATCAGGCAAGTTGTGGAGGCATTAGAAACACAGAGCCATAACTTACAGTAATTATCTCAACCCCCACACCTAAGTTATCTTTAAGATACACTACTGACAAAAAGTTCAGGATGTTCAACTTTTGAGTGAAATTTACAGAACATATAGATGTTCACGCTACTCTGATATTATATCATGAATGTAGGACACGTAACTAGAATATCGCAGTAGTCATTCCTCCATTTCATACAATCTATAGAAAGAAAAGCTGACAACAGCTGGGTGTATCGCAAAATAAAAAATGACAACATCTCAATAACTCGTCATGTGTTCTGTGTCGTCTCGGTCTGATGATGTCTGAATGTCAACTGTGTGATAAAGAGGACTGTTTGATAAAAAAGTTGTCATTCAACCAGAACATTTATTGAACGATTCATGGTTCAGACTCCTTTTGGGATTTTTTTGTGGTTGAGATCAGCATGTTGTACAATAAGTACTTAAACATTGAACAGTTGTTTGTGTGCATTCAAAAGCATAAAGACGATGAAATTAAGTTAACTAATAAAGGTTATAGAGCATTTTACGTACATTCAGACATCGTACAAAAAGGCAAATATCCCTAACTTTTTGTGTGGACTGTATATTTTCTTTTGATGCCAAACCGGCGGACTCAGTGATAAATCACGGTGCCATGTAATGTAGCTCTGCTTCAGCTTTTAGGAGGCCCTGCAAGCTGAGCCATGCCCCACCACATCGATGATTCCAGCGGAGCTACTGCCACCAAAACAAAAACAGCTAAGCTTTTAACTCAGCTAAAGCTGCAGCTCCAAGGGAAATAAATCAACAGGCTGTCGATTTTGTGGCTAATTGGATGCTAGCAAAAACTGTCTCCACCAATCCATAAGATCATTAATGAAATCCCTACAACTTTTTAGGCATTGATGTGTGGTCCTGTTCACTTATGTTATTCATTTAGAAAGGTGCTGAGATTTTGCATGTCTATGGTCTCACTGATAGGTCTTACCATGGTGGCAGTGAAGGGGATGTTGTCAATGAGAGAGGAAGCCAGAGCTGACACCCACATCACTAAAATAATGGCTATAGCCAAGCGCTGGTCTTCTGGCACCGCCTGAGAGGAGACATAATCAAAATAAAACATCACTACCATTTTTATTGATATTCAAAAGCACAATCGCTTCCTCAGCTGGTCCCATTTGGTGCGTTTCATATAAATCAGTGTTTGACACTGAAGCTCTCATCAGGCTGAGAAGATGAAGCTGTTTGATGACAGGACCACAGGTGCTGGGTCTCGGTTTTATCTTGAGAGCGCTGCCAGTCCTCCACGTGATGCAGTTTGAACCCTCTTGATCTTATATCGATCACTCGCTATCAGGTTAAAGGCAACAATATCTCCCCTTTTCACCCGTCTTAGTTGCATCAAGAGGAAGGCCTCGCTATTCTACCCAATCTAGCCTACACAGAGCGAGTCAAGGATCCAGAATAGCCCACCACCTGTCATGTGTGATTATTAGACTTTCACAGGACTGCTGTCTAAACATAAGCTGACGTACCTATTACTGGTGCAATTCTCCACTAAGAGAGGACTCGCTTGCATGGTGCACAGGGGCAAGAATATGGGGGAAAATTACCTAGGACCCCTTCAACCACTGGCAGGAATAAGATGTAAACAAAATAATGGAATACAGAGCTGTGCAGGAACCAAAGGATCAATATGCATAGAATGCAATATCATGTCACCTGTGCACAATTATCAATTATGTCAGCTGCACGGAGACCTGAAGGATGACGGCTGAGGCTGGGAATCAAAGGGAAAAACTCACTTTTATAAGCAGCGCCGTCTGCTCCCCGACGTAGTCGATAAGCTGCAGCTGGGCTAAAGCCTGAAAGATGAACAGAAGGAAATTGATAATAGAAAATAAATCTAAAAAAAAAGAACAGAATTACTCCCAGGTGGGAACCAAAAGATGAAAAGCTTTTTGGTTTTTAGTTAGTGATTATTATATAGACTAAGACAAATCTATTTTTGTTATTGTACCTGACATTTAGAAGAAAAGAAATGGTGAGCATTCCTGATACAGTCTGCTTTCTTACACTAGAAAGAATGTAATGCTGCCTGCATTTAGTTTTGCCCACATCCATGTCAAAGAATCCGAGGACAGAAACAAGAAAGGTCTGATTTAGCTGATGTCCCATCCCTCTGTCTGACCTTTTACTGGATGGCTCATGGGTAAAGAAATAAGTAATTACTTTTAACAATGTAAGCTTCCTGCCCAGTTAAACTTGAATGTATCCCAGATCTGTATGCCTTAAACCAAGACAACAAAAGGTGTTGCTTGGCAACACTTTCTTGGTTTCTGCTGTTTTTCCATAAATACCAGGAACGAGGCCCGTCTGCTAAATACCTCCATCAAGACGAAGAGGGCGGCGAAAAACAGCAGCGTGGCCCACTCCACCCGGTGCAGGATGATCTCGAAATCCTGGACGTCAGCCAGAACCAAAAGCCAAAGTGCACCGAGGATAGCGATCCAACCTGAGAGAGAGAGAGATGAAGGAAAACACCGTCTGACATTTCCCTTTACGGCTACAGAACATGCTCAGCCCACACACACAGAGTCCAGGCCACAAAAAGCCATAATTAATTCAATAAGCTAAAGTCCCACCTCTCTTTGTTCAATAGAAAGGGTCTACTATAACTTTTATTGATGACAGTAAAAGCCTTCAGCGAATGGTAAAATCTCCACTGATCCATCATGAGTCAAAAATAATATTCAATAATATTTCACCAAAAAATACACAACATCGAGTGTTCCGTGATGGGAGAAGTCCGTCCTCACAAAACCTTTATGAACAGAAAAATGTCGTTCCAACGTGTTCTGGTCTGAAGGACAAACGTTGGCACAAGCCTGCTGATACTCAGAATTAGAGTGTTTCTGAAAGAGACATGAGTGTGCAACCACTCGGAGAAAATTTGATTAAAACAGGTGAGCGCCAGTAATTGCCTTGGCTGAGACCTTTGAGGAAATAGTTTCACAACTCAAGGGAATTAGTGAAGAGGGAAGATCAATGGAAGGACAAGAAAAAGAGGGAAAAGTGAGGCTGACAAGAATAAATGGAGACTATATTGTGGCTTCATGATGTTTACATGCTCAGAACCTACTGAACCATTTTTGAGTTTGAGTTCAGCAAGACCTGGGCTCAAATGCGGGTTTTAAAAGCAACGCAAGAGAGGTTAGTGAACCTGAAAACAAGCCCGCCAGCCTTTGTTGTGGACATTCCCGGGTTGAGATCCCACAGTTCGTAACTTTGGTTTCCAGCGTGGCGTGATACCCTCAAAAATAACTTGTTAGGTGAAGGTTATGATCTTATGGAAAGAATTTCCACCTAAATCATATGCTTTCATTCCCTTAGAAAGAATTTTGTTGGCTGAACTAAATGAAAATATGTTGGGTTAGATGTGGGTTACTGTTACTTAACTACCATGGTTCAGTCCTATTAGCTCTGTAAAGGTTTTCTTTGGCCATTTAAACTTGTTTGATAGAAGTATATGAAGTACTTCAGGTTGTTACCTTTTTAATTAGTACAATTACATGTAATTAATTATGTGGATGAAGCTAAACAAAGTTATGTGTATTGATCAGAAATGCAATTTAAGCAAATATTTACCCCCAGCTCGGGTCGGGTCGGGTTTAGATGAGAAAAACTGAGCTAACTGCATTTATTGGAATAAAACTTTATGCCAGAAAAAGCAGCACTGACTTAGAAACAGCTTGAAAACAGACTGTTATGTCCTGCCTGTTTAACCCCTTTAATACCATATGTATCATTTGTGATACATCCTGTTTCTGAGACCTTTTGCATCACTTTGTGGTAAAAACTTTGCCCGAAACGCTGTTGTACACAATCTGATACTAATCTTTAGAAACTCAGGCAAACGTCTTGGTAGAAACATCTGAGTCATTTTTAAAGACTGGATACTGACTCGGTACTAATAAATGCTCAAGTTCCTTTTGAAAAGTGAGTCTGCTACATACATTCCTAAACAGGTTATGATGGTTTTACGTGTGAACCATTTAACGATGCATTACCAGTATGTGTCTAAATCTTGAGCTTTCTGGTTTGTGAAGTACAAATCAACGCTGGTTACAAAGTAATGTGCAGAACGTGGTCCTGGAAACTGTCTTCAAAGACAAACATCTCAAAATGGCTGCACACAGGGTGCTTTCACACACACACGGTTCCAGTTCTGGTTCCGAGCCCATTCTGGAGTCTCAGAACCTCGGTGCATTGTTTAGTCCAGTTTAACCAGAACCAAAGTGGGACGACTTTACTGCACAGAAGTAAACATCAACATCTTGTAGATTTGGTCCTGAGAGTTCCATCATCAGGCTCCATTATAACCTACGGTTTCCCAGAATAAACAATACATTCAGATGACTGAGTGTGAATTTCATGAGATGTTAGGATGTTGTAGAAGAGAGACCGGCCTCAGGGTTAAGGGTCTTGGAGAGTTTTTTTTTTTGTGGACCTGTCTAAACAAAGTTTCCCATTAGGGACAATAAATAAATGACTTGACTTGCCAGTCGTGTTTTATTGTTAACTAATGATCCCAGTGTTTGATTTTAGTCGATCTGAACTATATCTTCAATAGTCATCCTACCATCTTCTTCTCTGGAGAAGTTCTATTGGGGGCTCTCCAGCTGCTGGACAGATGGACATGTAACACCATGTCCAGCTCCACTTCTGTCCATACATACAGACAGTCTTCAAGATGATGAAGTGATGGCAACGGAAAAGTTGTTTGCCAACATATTCAACTGATTAAGCTTTCCGAAACTAAAATTAATGAAGGAAATAACACACCGAATCCCAAACGAGTTGAAGAGGAAGCTTTTCAACAAGGATCTGCACACCAGACATCCAACTGTTTTCATCTATGTTACGTTTCAAGAGTGAAGATCAAAGATCAAGACGACTGGGGACTGATCTGGAGCTGATTGTCCTGAGGAGAATGCTGCAAAAGCTGATTAACATAATGGACAATCACTCAGGGGTGTCCAGCTCCGGTCCTCTCGGGCCACAATCCTGCAGGTCTTCAATGTTTCTCTGCTCCAACACACCGGACAAAAATTGAATGAGTCACTGTGCAGAACTTGATAGGCTGTTAAATCCATTTAATTTGAGTCAGGTGTGTTGGAGCAGGGACACATTGATGACACACCTCTGCCCAACACAACACAGTGAGGAATCAACAGATCATGTTCAGTCAGAGGCTTCCTCAACTAGCCGCAATACAAAAAGCTACAGGACCATCAGCCATTGACTTCTGGAAGAATATGATTGACAATTAATTATGTTTTTCTTTAAAAAAAAAAAATCTACTACAACATTATAATTTCCACTTAGACACATTTAGCAACATTAACACTCACGAGAAGACTTTTTTTATGACCATTTACCTGAAATGCTGTTTTGGTCCCCATTAACCTGTTGACACCACCAGTATAGGTAGGACATGACAAATAAATATGTATTTTACTCAATCTCCCTTCCAAGTACCTGCACATGTTATACACCATAGGAAACCTAAGATTCTTGAGATGTGATTGATGTATACCCTCCCAGGCAACAATCATACCTGTAGATTTAGTAAACATTTCAGTCCAGTCGCAAATGCAGTTTATCTTTAAATCCCTACTGTCCTCCAGTAGCAGAGGATCCTGTTACATCAGCAAGGGTCCAGTAAAACAACGAGTATTTTATCCATTTTAGGTGAAAATGGCAGGATTTTAAGGGGTTAACTCCAATGGCAGCTAAATGTCACATTCAGCAGCAACTAACTGCATCTCTCTGCCATTTGGTGCTGAGCAAGCAGCCAATACCAGCTGCCGACTGTGTCCCTAACACATCAAGTCCAAATAAGCCACAATGATGAGGAATAATCTCTACAACTCACTCAAGATTAAACGATGTCTTGTAGAAGCTTTCAATTGCAGCTTCACGTTTATCTTTGCAATGTTTCTTTCCTTATTATAGCCATGTGACACAGTTCATGTAAAATTACATTTACTGCAGGGTAATGCTGGGTAATTGAGAAAATCCTACAAATCTTTATACAGATCATGTCCAGTAGTTTCATGGTAGACGGCCATGTGTGTGGAAGGATGTCTGTTAAAACAGCAGTAGAAGCTACAACATGCTGCAGCTCTGCAGATCTGGTTGTGGAAGCAGAATCATTCCCACTTTTCTGTGGGCTGAGATTTGAGACCTTCCTGCAGAGTTTGATAACATTTCTCATCAGTTTAAAAGGAGAGTTCAAACAAGCTGAGGCGCTACAGCAAAGAGAAGGTCAGCATTGGATTAAGAAAAAAGAAAAACACAACATAGCTTTGTACACTTCCTTTACACGGTTGGAACTGCAGTACATCATGTTTCTTTCTCACAGATGAATTCTGCAGCTATTTGTGGAAGCTGATCTGAACATACATCTAAAAAAAAATGTCTTTTCAAGGAAATAAACAGTTAAAGGTAAAAACTTTCTCTCACAAGTAATATCTTAATCATTTCTGTGACATGAATTTATACGACACTATTGATTTCCTCCCTTCAGTCGCAAATGCTCTGAGCGTGCCTCCTGTTCACAACCTGCAGACATAAAACCTGGAGAGTTCTCCAATTAAAAAGAGCTTTTCAGGCAAGTCTGAACGGTTAATGATGGATTCATCTGTCAGATGAATTCAACAAATGTTCTGGGGGAAATTCTACAGTCTGCTAAAATGACTGAAGACTAGAAAATGTCTTATAACAAATAGAAGGAAGTAAATAAATGCAAGTAAAATGCTGAAGATAAAGAGACAGATTTTTTAAATGGACATTTTCTGATGACCTACACTGATTCATGAGGATCTAAATTGTTTAATCTCAACTTAAGATGTAAGTCGCCAAACCTCAAACACAGTAGAGGAAACAAATGACTGGGTAACAATCAAACTGCAATTAAATCATACCATGTGAAGTTAATGAATTTTTAATGAGGCTCGGTTTTTAAACTGCCTGTGAATGAGCAGACTTTGCTCGCAGCTGCAGTCAACCCTGACTCTGACCTGCATACATTAATGAGCGTGGTGTTTGAACAGGCGCCTCTCCCTCCGGCGGGACAGAAAACATGCTGCTGTGGGGTCATTCCCATTTAATACATGTCACAGAGAGGTAACCTGAGCGTTGCCTGTAATTAACTGAGCGTGCCTGGTGACTGAGTAAACTCACAGGGAGGTGCATGTAGACAGCAATCTAAACTAATGAGATGCTGTTAAGGTCATCTGCTGAGTGCACACGAGAGACGTTGCAGTCAGAAGTGTCAGACAGACGAGATGCAACCCTTGACTGACAGGTAAGCAACGCAGCAACATCGAATTATTCGTTTCATCACCAGTACGGAAGTCATGTTTGCATCGGGTGAAGAGTCTTCATAACGCCCTCCATCACAAGTACCCTTGAAACTTTTCCAACTCCTACTTGCTCATATGTGAAATATTAATACTTAAAGTTATTTTTCATGGGTTTTTTTTCTTTCTTTATTTAATTGATTTAATCTATTTTATTTACTGTTTTTGTTTCAAAACATGAAGGAAAAGATCTGATCTTACAGAAGAGAGAAGAATGCAAGGATGGGGGGGGGGGGGGGGGGGTCTGCTAATGACTGGAAGGAGACATCAAACTTCTCTGAGAACCCAGAGAGATCAGTCGTTGCTTAAACAATTATTTTTCATAAAGTTAAGAGAAACAGGGATCAAAGTCGTGATTTAAGTCATTTATATGTGAGTTAAGTCGTCTTTTTGATCAATTAAAAAGGTTCATCAGTGGAGCAACTACAAAAAGAAGCTTGAGGATCTGACAAATAATCCCAGTAAAGGTTTATAATTAAACTGCGGTTATTAAACTTATACTGGAAGAAAAATAACATGTCAGTTGTCTATTGAGCTGAATCAAGAGCAACTCCCAGGTTGTGAAATTGTGGGTTTGCAACCAAGAGCTCTGTTTTATTGTTGTCATGTTTAAGTAGTTTGAAACAATGTTTCAGCCAATGCAAAAATAAATAAATATAATAGGATCAATGATAAAAGTGTCTAAAGAAGTCTAGAATGACCCTGTGAGGACTGTACACAAGCTGCAGTAACGGGACGTTATACGTATCAGCCCAGAAAGCTGAACAGATCTGTATTACTTAACATGTTGTTCCCTGTTTAGAACTGGTTATTAAGGGGTTGCACATTCACAGAAGAAGCTACCCACATTGAATTTGTACATTTTCCCTCTGGGGTTAATAAAGTACATTTGATTTCATTTAATTTTACACAGTGGTGTATGAGAAAGCTTCAGCACACTCGTAGACCTGGGAATTTTAATAACGTCAGCATTGTTATGAGGCAGAATCTGCTTTTTCATTCAGTTTTGCAAAATTACTACTGCACCAAAAATACCTCCTTATACAGCTGACATAGGCCCAATCTCAATTCTCCCCCTTAGCCCTTCCCCCACGTTTTGCACGCTCACGAGAGACCAAGGGGTGTCTCGATTCTCTTTGGGGGCGAGGGGTAGGGCTAAGGGGAAGGGCTGAATACCCCTTACAGCAGAGGGTCTTCTGATGCAGACTTAATGGTAAAGGGGTAGGAGGAGTTATTGTCGTGATCTTGGGCTGAGTGTGGCTTTTTCCAGCTGCCTCTGAAAGCAACCTACCTCAGCTCTGATTGCTGACGTCTCCCACCTGTGCTGCTCCCTATTTAAGCAGCAGTGTCAGTACATCTCCTTGCCAGATCGTCAGAGTTCTCTGTTCGCTTCCAGCCTCATCAACCTGTGTGCTTTCTGTGTATGACCAGTTTTCCCTCCCAGGATTCTGTATCTGCCTGCTCCCGTAGTTATCCCTGTCTCCCCCTTCTCGTGGCTTTTCCTGGTATTGGACCTTGGACTGTGACTTCGGATTTTGGATTCTGGACTTGGCCTGTTATCACTGGAAGGATTTAGGAACCCTAGACTTCTAGGACATCCTACCTGTTTACCTCGTAGCCCATATTCCACCAGTCATCTCCATCTGTCTACAGAGGTGATCTGCAAAGGATCTCATTACATCCTCCGGTACGTCCCATCATAATGAGCTATTCCTAAGGAGTTTATACAAGATACTCACCTCTTCAGAAGCCGGCACAATGCAGCGTTTGACCGTCTACGCATGTTACGGAAATCAAAGTAGCGATGTCGTAATTTACATAGAGGTTTTAAGTGATTATACTCTGAACATTATATATAATATAACGATATACGTAATTTAAATTTCTGTGGTTATAAGGATGTAAGTTACAGCTCTTCTTT
>JAOXYM010000015.1:26133739-26147527 GCA_028567055.1 Leptatherina wallacei | reverse complement strand
TGTGCAAAGCTGATTATTTTGCATAGTCTCCTCCCAACATTTTGCACGTTCTGGCAGAAACGCCCATATTGCATATTTATCAGCGACAGACACGCAAAATGGATTGCGTGTACTATTTTGTTAGTATAACAGGCGCAATCCTCATTGCGCTCTGATGATAAATCAGCTGCGGCCAATTTTTGCGTGTGCAATCATGTTAGCACTTGTTTTAGTACACGCAAACCTTTCGTAAATCAGGGCCTTACAGTTTTTTATGATTTGTACCAGAGAAAGAACAACACAAACAAAAATGTTTATTCAACAATATGTTAAAGAGTTCTGTGTAAAAGGCTTGCTTTGGGCTGCTGTATGCCATCTGACAAGCATTCACATTTAAACACACACAAATCAAACATAGCTTTGCAGATCTGCAGAGGTATGTGAAACTCATTGATATGCACGAGTAAAGGCGTGTTATTGGTCCCTACAAGCTCATTTGGGCCTAATTAAGGAGAGTAATGAGATAAGAGGAGCAGGCAAAGGAGGGGGTGCACTGATGGATGTGGTGTACAGGGCAGCATCTCAATGAAGAGAGTCTCCAAGGGTGAGAGAGAGATCAAATTAGGGAATGAAAAGGGAACAAGAGAGAAGATAGTGAGTATGCAGTAATTCTGAGAATCAATCATACAAGCTGGAGAGGAACCTTGGTGTCCAGTTGTAAAAGTCCATGACAAAGCAAATCATCTAGACTCTGCTGGAGACAAGTTTGGTGCTCACGTGAACTTCAGCCAAGTGCATAATCACATTTTTATCTGCATGTCTGTTCCCACTGGAGTCTTCTCAGTACATCTCTGTTGTGTTTACCTCCTACAGATCAACTATTTTGTATGAGGAAAACACAATTGAACCTGTGTGTTGTGTTTCATTGAAAAAGAAAGAAAGAAAAAGGCAGTACAGGTATAGACACTGAATAATCAAGATGTTACGGAAAAGCACTTGTATTTTATCAACAAGGACAGTGTTCGGTGAACAATCATTTATAGCCTGGCAACAAAAACTCATGCTATCCAGTATAGTTAATACCTACAGATAAAACTCAAAAATAATAAAATTAACAACAATCAAACAGTTAGATATGACTAGCAGTAATCCCAACAATTCAAGCTGAACAAAAAATTGAAAAAGAACAGCTTGATCCTGAGTGTGTAAAAAAATTACTCAGTGAGGAAAGAGTAGTGTCTGACTGTGAAACCAGACATAAAAGTGTTTTTCACAGTTTGAAACGTCATGTTAATAACTTCTAATTTGACAGCTATGGAACTTGCCAGGTTTCTGATCCATAAAAATATTTTTATTTAACATTTTAAATGGGTTAAGAGTAGATTTAACTCATTTTGAGAAATCGATTCCACTTTAATTTCTCTTCGTGAGAAATGAAGCTACAGCCAGCAGTTGATTAGCTTAATGTAGCACAAAGACTGGAAGCAGCCAAGGAAAGATCTAACATATAATGTATGTGCTTCATAGACTAAAGGGGAGACAAGAGGGGGAAAAAAGAGGGAAACTGGAGGGACTTGAGCTCAGTCATAAACTGAATTTAAGACGCTCAACAGTGTGTCCACAGCTAGCAAGCTTACAGGCATTAACATCTGTACAAGGTGAGTATAATAAATAATTAAACTAAACAATGTGCATAATGATGTGTGGATGATGGTTATTAATTCCTCTTGGTATACTAAAGCTGAAGCCAAAATATGTGATGAGGTTGAGGAATGGATACCAGATTACAAAATGGTGCCTCACTCATAAGAAAGAAAATTACCACTTTAAAGCCTCAAGTCTGGCCATGGACCTGTGAACTGAACTTGATATAGTTCTGCTAAAATATTTCATCAAATTTCTTCACCCTCTTATTCAGTGGCTATACAAGACCAGTACTCATTAGTAGTATTTTTCAGTCCTGTGACACTGTGAAAATTGTCTCTCATACACTTATGTGTGAGAAGGTGCCTTGCGTGGTAAGCTCTCACTGGCAAGAAAAGATCTGACAAAGGAAAGAAATTTCAAGTCATTTGTCAGATGAGAAACAACCTGACAAGTGAAGAATCAAAAAAGTGAGCGAACATGAGGGTATAGTCACACCCCCACCAACAGCAACAATCATAACTGGCATAAACCTTAACTGTTCACCTACGGTTTTCCAGCAGGTGCCTCTGCTACAGCTTTATTGAGGTCATCTGTCAAATGTAGCTATCAATTTTAGAGCAGAACACAAAATTCACATGATTGAAGTACTGTGAAAATTTGAACTTCAAATTGGTGGGAGATGGATTTTCTCTTTTCTTTGTAAAGGCAAGGATGGACAGCTACAATGATGAACTGATCTATATTTCTAGATCCTACAAATTTGCTTTGATCTATTATATTAATATGTGGCCCCTGTTTACATTTAGGGCTCTATAATGTAAACTTCATTATTGTCACTGACATGAAAGAATACATAGTTGTCTACATTTAATAATTTCACCTGCAGCACAGACTATGTGTAGCTCATTTCATATTTACAGCTGCTATTATGCTTTTTCTTATTCTATGTAATATGTTGATGTAAAAGTTATCGTATGAATAAATTTTTTGTATCACAACCACTCACTTTGAATGTGACTTATTCATTAGGCTAACTTTGTAGCTTTCACTAAAACAAACAAGCACAACGTTACGATTTGTGGGTTTTTCTTCTCTGCTCCTGTCTTTCATAGGCATGGCCCCTGAAGTGGCTGAGTACAATACATCTGTGCCTGACTGATTGCCTCCTATTCTTAAGCCTGGAACTGCTTTGTCACGGGGCTGAAGTGATCATTGTGGTTATTGAACTGTTCTTTTGGTTCTTTTTTTATACAGATTTGATGTGGCTTTATTTGTATGAATTGCATAGGTTTTGGAAGAGAACGGAAGATGTGAGGTTAACGCACAAATTTAGCGAGAAGCTCCAGAAATCTCGAAACACGTAATCACAAACTGACCGATCACAAGGGAGTACTTCCACGTAACCGTGCAGCAAGCGGTGGTGCACGTCAGGTCTGGAAGAGATGCGCGTCAAGCCTCCAAGTGGAGCCTGCGGCAGTATTATTACAGTAGTATTTGCTCGTTGTCACATAATTTCTGATACATGATCCCGAGGTCCCAAAATTTCATGTTAATGTAGACCCCAACAATAACAATTGATTGAGATCTTTGAGGGAAAAAAAAAGGTATAATCAGGCTTGCAGATCAAAAGGAATGTTGCGTATCACAGGGGTTTAGAAGGGGGTATACCCAATGCTGACTGAAAAATAAGTGGGTATACTCCGTATACCCGTGTCCTGGACTACACTGGAAACAGGTAATCACAAACTGAGTTACTACATGCTGCTTGTTTAATTAGCAACAGGGATCACCGTCTGGGTCCAGGAATTTTTTTTAATGATTTTTTATTATCGGGAGATGGGGTAATTTTGCCATTACAGCTTCTAAAGTAATAGATAATGCAAAGAATCATTGGCAAAAAAATTACAAGATGCTATCATGTAAAATGTGATAATCCAACATTGTTTGACCCGGATCATGATGACATTCTGGATCTGGTGATTCAAAAGGTTAGAAATATAGAAGGTACTGCTGGGTAGGCTGTTGAGCATTTTGGGTTTTGGCTCAGGTGAGCCATCCCTATGGATTGACAGAGGTTTGCACTCACCAAGTGCTTCTTGTTATTATTATTATTATTTTTGTTATTATTATTATTATTATTATTGTTGTTACTAACTCCCCCTGGAGGCTCATACAAACCCTCACTAAGGCCCATCTCAATTCTCCCCCTTAGCCCTTCCCCTCCATTTTGCGCGTTCATGAGAGACGAAGGGGTGTCTCGATTCTCTTTTGGGGCAAGGCCTAAGGGGAAGGAGTGAATTCCCCTTTCAGCAGAGCTTCTTCAGGTGCAGATTAACTGCAAAGGAAGCAAACCTGGCGTCTAAAGACGCAAACAGAAAAGTTGCCTTTTCGTAAATAACAACTTTATAAATGTTTAACTGTTGTTAAAAATGTTACGAAAAGGTGATATTTATGCAAGATGACACAATGCGCCGTTTGACCGCTCTGCGTGTGTTTTGGAAATAAAAGTAGCGATGTCGTAATTTGCATAAAGGTTTCAATTGATTATACTCGGGGAACATTATATGTAATATAACGATATACGTAATTTAAATTTCTGTGGTTATAAGGATGTAAGTTACAGCTCTTCTTTCTGTTGGATCGTAAGGTCTGGATGACACGCGTGTCTTGTAAACGGAGTAAACCAGCCTCCTAATACTTTCAGGTTATATGGAGAGAGGGGTGTCTTAATTTATAGGGCTGAAAACATTGCCCTTTACCTCCACACTTTGTTTAAAGGCGAAGGGGGAGAATTGAGATTGGGCCATAGTTTGTAGAATAGTCAGAAATCCCATTTTAAGAGGCGGAAATCTGGTTGTTGGGTTAGCACTTTACACACAGGACTGCCAAGCTAATTAAATTTGTGTCCTATTTTGACTACTTAGTTTGCAGACCAGAACTACAGTTCTCTCAAAAAAAACATTCATATGAAGACACACAGACAGTGTGTTTGTGTGTCTTTAAGAGGATTAACGGATGATTCTGGTTCTACGTATGGGCAAAGCATGGCACTTAAACACAACAGTGATGTTCTGGACATTTCTCTGACCACTTTCTAGCCTAAACTACCTCATTCTGAAAGTTTTCCCACCAACTACGCCTGGCCCTGAACCAACGATGCTGGCATCGGGTTCTCTGATGTTGGTTTATGTGGTATTGTATTACATAACACAGTGGTTCCCAGCCTTTTTTCCTTGAGGACCCCCTTCATGCAAATACTAAAACAGCCCTGGACCCCCTGCCCCGTTCCGTGCTGAAACGTGCTGGTTTTATGCTCTCATTAGTGAGATTCTCACCATGCATACTGGAATCTGGCAGAATCATGTCCTTCCATGAAGCCAAAGTTACATTAACATATAGCCTTACTTTTTTATTATTACTTAAAACAGGGACAATGGCTCTGAACGTTCAAAGCCTCGGGGGCCCCCTGTGCTCTTTAGGGGACATAACATAACATGTTCTAATGCCACCATTGCTTAATATAGTCTGCAAGTAGCTGCACATGTATATGCAAACATGTAAGAAGTCCAGTTGGCATAATTAGTTTGCCATATAAACCTTGGCAAAGTGCACCGTTGTCATGTAAATAAAGGGGAGCTTGGCACTTTGTGATGTTCAACCTAAATAAATAGCAGCAAACAATATGATGCAAACCACATACGCTGGGTTTCCAGTCCACGAGTTAACGTGACAGTCAGTTTTGGTGCCAAAAATCAGTTTTAAGTGGATCATTGGCACAAACAAATTAAAAAATAAATCAGCTGTATGTAAATTTCTCCGTTCCAGTAGAAAGCTTTGATCTACACAAACCTCTATACCAGAGGAAAGAAACAAAACAGTTTGAAATAAAAGACTTGGAGTAGCTTTGATGAGGTTGAGATCCACTTACCGAGATCAAGATGAATGCTGGGAACAAAGGAGTTGAGAAAGAACATGAAGATCACCACGCCGAGCACGGATGCACATTTCACCAAGAGAACCTTGTCAGTTATCCTGTGCTGTGGAAGGAAGAGAATATACAGATATACATTTCTTTGATGAAATGTGTCTTAAGCAAGCCTTAAAAGACTCAGCCAACCTCATCACTTAGATACCATCATTGCACCCTTCTGCAGTGACGGAGGAACACATCTGAGATGAAGAATCAAAGCTTACCTTCTTCTGCAGCTCCTGAATGTTTTGCTCCCAGTTTTTATCCTCTTGAGAAATTTGACTGTCATGCAAAACATTGAAATCTGACATTAACTCCATTTGTCTGAAGGTTAACGAGCATGAATCATTCACAGAATAACAGTGTCTCTGTTAGGTCATGACATCATACAGCATGTTGTTGCTTTAGTATTGATTGATTAACTCGTATTAGTCATAATCCATTATCCCTCCTTTCAGATGTGACAAATAATAAGTGCTGTTTTCATCATCGCATTAACCTGCATGGGATATCTTAAATCAGAAGTTCAGAGCTTAAAGGAGTAATAAATCGAAGTGGCTTTCTGAGAAAGGAAACCAGCCATAAACAACAGAGGAATATGTTTTGGGTTTTTGGTTTCACCTCTGGAAGGTTTTCATCATCTTGCGAAGCAGATTTTCCAAGTTGAGCACTTTTTGCATCAGCAGGCATTTCACCGCTGTCTCCTCTCGGCTGGCGGGGTTGATACGCTGAGCTGTTTGCCTCCAGACCAGGATCTCATGCTTGAGTTCTGCAGGAACACGACAAACAAACCTGTTTCAGCACACGTCAAATGCACAGAAAAACACGGTCGTAACATAAATGCAGCACAGTTTCTTGTAAAAACGCCTTACAGCTGAGAGGAAATCCTGACGCTGGTGGTCAATATGCTATGTAAGCCCCCGTAGAGGGACTAATTCATCTGGGTGATGGGCACATTGACAAGCTCAGGAACAGCCAATGCTGAAACCGAGATAAAGCCTGAAGGCGCCGGACCCTTGTGTAGATATCGGTAGGAGCCATTCTTTTTTTAGAAGGTTGCTAGGTGACCTTAATAGGATCTAACTAGCAGAATAAAAAAAACAATCCTGTAAGCAAATATGCACAATTACCAGGAGTGGCAGGGGGTTTAGCCTCATGCTGGATGCCAGGCTGGCCAGAGAGCAGAAGCTCCACAGAGGGAGGTTTACAGATGGACAGCCAGGCCTGCATTGAACCGTCGCTGCAGTGATTGCCAATGCTTTCTTAAATCTGTTTGGAACTCTGTGTGACAGAACAGTTCCAACCAACCAGTCCCTAATGGGAGTATAGTGAGGTGACCACTGGAGAGCTTAGTGGTCTCTGTTTTAGCGATCCCCCTGGTGAGATTCTCTCAGGAGTGTGGATAAACACTAACAAGACAAATTGTTAGAACTTTAACTAAAACATCTTTGTTTTATTATTTCTCATATTATCTCAGTCCTCAGGGCCTCGGATGCAGAGATCTACACAGGAATCGGATTCTGGGATGGAGGACAAACAAAATACGCCCCGTGGGTTTAATTCCTTTTAAATGATCTTCCTCTGCTTTCGGACAATGTGCCATGTCTTTAGAGATGGCTGAATAATTTCCTTTTCTGTTGCCGGATAGTTGAGGGAATACATAAAAGATCTGTGGTGTACCAGATTAGCAGAACCACTGACAAAGCAGTACAGTTAGAGGGGAAGGGAGTCCAGTGAGTACATTTTTTATTTTTATTGCCAACTAATCAGAGCTAGCAGCTGAGGATCAGAGAAAAGGGGTTTTCTGAGATGAGCCATGCTATGTCTGGGACACCGGGTGAGACTGTCGAGGGAGATGAGCTGAGACAAGACGGAAAAGGCTGTCTTTCCTATTTAATGATGCTGAAGTTAGTCGAATCTCGTGAGAACCGTTAAATGTCTGAAAAATACCTGTAAATTAAATGAACTTACAGAATTCGTCTGATCTCTTCTATCAGGCACTTAGAAAGACCACCGTATCTTAAAGATCTTATAGTTGCAGATTTTGGATGATGTAATGGATTTGTATCCATATTGATTAAGGGCATCTGGGGATTTGAATGGAACATGGAGGACATTACCCGGTGGACAAGGAGCACTATTATATTAAATTTTGGAAGGCTGAAGGCTTTGTAGAGGTAATATGTTAACAGATGCTTTTAGGGAGTAAATACACTTTCTGTATCCAGGTTACTGCTGTATCATTTAAGCACCATGACAACGAATATTCAGCCTCCAACATCAGAAACAGCGCTTGTACAGAAAATGAGTTGAAGACAAATTATTTGACAAAAAAAGGAAAATTTCACATTTAAGATTTAAAAGAACGGATTAAGCTGAAATATTGTTGCTTACCAACTATTTCAATTGACTCTTTGTTGTAAAGTTTTTTGTTCCAGTAGAGCATCCGCAGGAACGGGAACGAGGTGAGAAGGACGAGGCATATTCCAAGGAACATGTATCCTGTGAAACTGGCAAAATCAATCCCCTGAAAGACACATGAGATAAATCTGTTAGACATTCAGTTTACTTCAGATCGGACTCAAATGACACTAATTGAGCCCGGACATCATTTTTGTTGAGAAACTGGATGCAGTGATGATCTGTGTGGCACCAACACAAAGTAAGATGAGTCATGAAATGATCTAGTGACGTTAAAGCTCTCATCGGCCCTTATTTATCAAATGAACGTACAATGCAGATCTGTGCGCACGACCATTTCCATGCAAGGCTCGGCATTTATTAATTTGGACATAAGCGTAGGATACGATCAGATCTCACGACAGGCCTGAGATCATGTACGCATGTTTGAGTCAGTGTGAAAACAAACCTCAACCCGTCCTCCAAGCATAAGAAGTCGCATATTCAATACTCAGAATTAACCTATATAAAACAAAAAGCTGATTTAAATGAATTCCCAAAACGAATAAAAATAAAATGAAATAACTTATTGATAAATGGAGCGCACACCGATGCACTCAATAAATGATTGAGGACAATAACAGATATGATAAACAGCCTAAGCCCACACATGACAATTATAATAGCTCAAATTTAACAAATGAATGAATCATTATACACTACAAGCTGAAATTACAATGAAATATACAAACAGAAATCTGTGTTTGCAAACAAACTCATACCTACATGGCAAAATCATCTGATTACACGTAATCAATCTGGTGAGATGGTGGATTTGTCGTGTGGTTGGTCAAATTATCCACTCCCACATTTAAAGAAGAGCTCTGACAGTTATCAGATCCTGATCCAGATTTACTACTACTAAAGGAACAGTACGTGCATGTGCAACGCAGGGATCTCCTCATGGAGACTGATGATTGGCTGATCAGTCACCTTCGCTCCCGAGGCATGAATCATTAAGGGCGTAACGTGTGAATGACGACAGATTTCAGCTGCTGCATTTATCAAGGTCCAATTATTCGTACGCTGGGACGTTTTATTAATCACACATAGATCCAATGGTAAGATCATTCCTGCGATCAGATGTGTTCTCATTTCCACCTTCGTTTGATAAATGAGGGCCAATGTGTTCAGTGCAGGACTTCACTGAACGAAAGCAGATTTAACCATCAAACTATTCTTATCCATCACAGCTTCAAAATACGGGCGAGTGAGGTTCAATTTTTTATCTTTTTGTTAAAATGTAATATTCTGTTGGGAAACGGAGGTCATGTGAATGTTTAGATATGTCTATCTTCATGTACCTGGACATTTTATAAGATACACCATGCTAGTTGGACCCTGTTTTCCCCTCAGAACTACCTTAATTTTAAATAGTATCGATGCAACAAGGTGATGGAAACATTCCTCAGAGGTTTTGCTCCATTGTGACATGATAGCATCACACAGTTGCTGCACATCCATGATGAGAATCTCTAAAAAAAACAATATGTTGTACATGCTACCGTTAAGTCTTATACTACCCTCCAAAAACTGTTAATACAAAAGTTGCCCAGAGTAATGAAAAATAATTAAAATGCAAAATTATTATTTCACACATTATTGTATCCTGAAGGTTTTTCTTAGATTTCCCAAGCAGCAGTTTTTTTATATATATATATATATAGTGGAAATACTTCCTGCATGAGCAAGAAATAATAGCCTCTGGTTGTGATTGTCCTGAAAACATAAAGCAACCTCCTCACAAAGATGCATCACTGGAAATGTGTCCTTGTGCAACATGTATATCCAAAAGGAGAAAACTTCATATCTAAAGATGCTGATTGCTTCATCCTACCTTTATTTGAAACAATTGCATCGGATTGAAAACACAACTACACAGCTTCAATGAGAAAAATGGTTAATAGTGACCCCTGCAGGATCATAAATGTTAGAAAAATAAGAGCAGGGGGAGATCAAATGAAAACATTTCGGAGAACACATCAGCCTTTTTACACTTGACTTGAAATGTTGGATATTAAGCAATAAATCGAATGCACAGGTTTCCTTTGTGCGACATAGTTAATTTCATCACTGTGTCACTTCATTGCCTCAGTTACAGAACAAGCCTCTCATGCCTCCGTGGAGACCTGCTCTCAGTGTGCAGTGAGCAAGAAAGAAGCCTTCTGGGTTCAAAGTGGATGCACGTGCGAAAGCTCCTGCACATTAAAATTCTCACAGTTTGTATTTAATCATTGCATTATAGCAGTGCTTTTTGAGCCACTGGTCTCCTCTGTAACCCAGCCCCCCCCCCGATTCTATCCTCCCGTGCAGATTGTCACGTTTGTCTCACTTCAGTGATGTAAAAGTCAGACAAAATGTGACATGATCACACAGGCTAAGGCTACAGAAAACATCAGATAAGGATCTGATTTAGGACGACACAGACAACGGACTGATGTGGAAATATCAGATTTGTGCCATTCAGACAAAAAACAGAAAATAAATCAAGATATAGGTAACATATGGGGGGGAAATTATATTTATCTGCATGTGAATGTATTCAGAACATCGAATGGGGATTCTGAGTTATATCATATAAACTCTGCAGTGAAAATAAAACTATGAGAATAGAAATTACACATGCAGGGCTTAGCAATATGAAAATTAAATGAAGTCTTATTTACAAACTTCACAAGCATCTGATAGAAACCAGTGATGCTGCTGCACATCAATCACGCTAAGTTAGTTTGAGCTCTGTGTTTGATGGCTCTCTGATCGTTTTTCACCACATGTACAGAAGTTTATTTCAGCCGTAGTACACCAAGTAATTGCGGCAATTGATTTTTTGGATCTGGTGACCTTTATAGATCAGGAGGTGACGTGCAGCTAAAAGCTGAGATTTGAGCCAGGGCCATATCCTCTTCCGTGTAAACGACACCTGCACTACCAGGTGAACTAACCGCGTTAATATGGCACTTGGATTGCATCCAGATTATCTGGCTGAATCCCAATACGTGCCGTACGGACAATCTACTTACACACCAAAACATTTTCCTGGAATTGTTCCTCAATTTTTAGACCCAGTTGTAATATTGGTTTGTCTCAGATTGGTGAACCTCTGTCCGTCTTTACATCTGAGAGACTCTGCCTCTCTGAAATGCTCCTTTTACACCCAGTCATGGTAGTGACCTGTTGCCTAGCAACCTAATTAGTTGTCAAATCCTCCTCCAGTTGTTTGTAAGTTTTTGCCAATTACTTTTTCAGCCTTTTGTTGCCCCGGTTCAGATGTGTTCCTGCCATCAAAGACAAAATGAGCTCATATTTTCCATGAAATGGTAAAATGTCTCAATTTCAACATCTGATATGTTCTTTATATTCTATTGAGAATAAAATATGGGTTGATGACATCAGTAAACCATTGCATTCTGTGTTTTTTTGTTGCTGTTGTTGTTGTCTTAACATTTTACACGTCATTTTGGAATTGTGGTTGTAAAATGTTGAGAGCTATAGAGTCATAAACTATGACTGTGTGGAGTGTCGGGGCCAGTTTCAACACACTGGTTGACATGCATCCAAATAAAGTCTCCAAGTAAAATGATATTAAACCAAGCAGAGATTCTGAATGTGCACAGCTGAAACAAATCAAAAACAAGGACAACAATGAGGGATGAAATCACCTTAAACAAATGCTTAACTGTTAGTCTCTGCAGTCCTCCTCCAATTCCCCTTGACACAAGCAAGCAAGCAAACCAACAGATAAATAAACCAAGCAAGCATGCACAAGCTGTGCTTATCAGAGGCCAGACATGACTGAATGAGTGTGTCGCTGCTTTGTTTCTGTGGCTCTGTCACCAGGGGAACAGGGCCAAAAAAAAAAACAAAAAAAAAACAAAACAGCCATGAAAACCTGGTGTTGTAGGAGATACTGTATAGGGGCTCAGACTGTGTACAGCTGCACTCGCAAAGGCTAAAATGTCACATGCACAGAAAAGATGCCACATGAAGCCATTGGGAAAATGTCATGTCCTCTGGAGATGTGGCAGTTCGCCCCTCGGAGTATCAAAATAGTGAGCGTTGTAAAAAAAAAAAGGAGGCTGCAAGTCAGTGGCCTTTTCAGACAAGTAACAAACTGTCCTGATTGACTCGATAAAATGTTCTTATAAAATATCTTTTCTCTAAAACATTATAGATTATCAACCCAAAATAATAAATTGATCAAAACAGAAATGACAGCAATGTAATGTTTCAGTATAAATAGATTCTATTAATAGCGGGCGGTGGTGTCATTATGCTTAGCATGAGTGCCTGAGCCAAATGTGATGAACGTCAAAATTCATTGGAGAAGAGCTGAGCATTCAATTAAATGATTTCACACATTATTGCATCAGGAGTGACACTGTCTCCTTTAATAAGAAACAAATCCAAAAGACAGGCCTACCAGCTGGCCCCAGCAAAGAGACAAAGAGCCTAGCTGCAGCTTTAGCTGCAGGAAGTTGCAGGAATGTGCAGAACAGAAGTTAGAAAGAATTGAATACAAACAAAGGGGCATTGTGTGAGCTGTAATAATTTCATATCAGGATAAAAGAAAAGGAATAAAATATCATCAGGTTTTAGATCATATAATCTCAGATGAACAACAACGTAAAAAACACATTATCAAGAAGTTTGGGAATTTTGCTGGTCTAACAGATAACACAATGTCAAGGAGGAAAGACATCAGCAATTTTTGTTGCCCAATCAGGGCTATAAGACCATTTCCTAACTATCTGGAGTTCATCATTCTACAGTAAGAAACATCACTCACAAGGAGAAAATACTCAAGACAGTTGGCAGTCTTCCCGGGAATCCAGAATCAAGATCAACATGGATCCTGATTCCCACATCAGCCACTAGGTGGCGCTATACTGGAAACCAGTAGATTGCAGCTTATACACTGCTCAAACAAAATAAAGGGAACACAGAATCATTACCATGTTACTTAAAGTCAGTCCCAATTATGGGATATACATCTGTCCAGTTAGGAAGTAAAACTGATTATGAATCAATCTCACCTGCTGTTGAACTAATGGATCGGACAACAGATGGGAATGAGAGGCAATTAGCAAGACAACCCTTATAAAGGAATGGTCCTGCCGGTGGAGGCCACAGACTATTTCCCTGTCTTCATCCTTTCTGGCTGATTTTTGGTCATGTGTGCATTTTACTAGTGCCCTCACCACCAGAGGTAACATGAGGCAGTGCCTGCAACCCACACAAGTTGCTCAGGTAGTGCAGCTCATCCAGGATGGCGCATCAATGCACGCTGTGGCAAGAAGGTTTGCTGGGACCTGGAGGAGATACATGGAGGGGGCTAACAACCCAGCAGCAGGACCGCTATCTGCTCCTTTGTCCAAAGAGGATTAGGAGGAGAACTGCCAGAGCCCTACAAAATGGCCACTAATGTGCATGTTTCTGGCCTGTGCTCACAGCCCAACACCAGGCCATTGGTGTCCTGTGCTCATTAGGGATGAGAACAGGTTCACATTGAGCACATGTGACGGACGTGAGAGAGTCTGGAGACACCGTGGAGAACGTTCTGCTGCCTGCAGCATCCTCCAGCTTGACCGGTTTGGCAGTGGGTGAGTGATGGTCAGGGGAGGTTAATCCTTGGTGGGCCACATAGACCTCCATGTGCTAGCCAGAGGTTTCTTGACTGCCATTAGGTACCAGGATGAGATCCTCAGACCCATTGTCAGACCATATATTGCTGC
>JAOXYM010000015.1:26057838-26069453 GCA_028567055.1 Leptatherina wallacei | reverse complement strand
GCAGCAATATATGGTCTGACAATGGGTCTGAGGATCTCATCCTGGTACCTAATGGCAGTCAAGAAACCTCTGGCTAGGACAAGGATAAGCCTCCCCAGACCATCACTGATCCACTGCCAAACCGGTCATGCTGAAGGATGCTGCAGGCAGCAGAATGTTCTCCACGGTGTCTCCAGACTCTCTCACTTCTGTCACATGTTCTCAATGTTCTCACCCATAATGAGCACAGGGTGCCAATGGCCAAGGCTGCACGGTGTTGGGTTGTGAGCACAGGGTTCCAGACACCGCTTCGTGTTGCCACTAGTGGCGAGCTTACTGGCAAAATGCAATTATGACCAAACTCAGTCAGAAAGGATGAAGACGGGGAAATGGTGTGTGGCGTCCACGTGTAAAACCATCCCGTTTCTGGGGTCATCTCGTTGTTTCCCCTCTAGTTCACCTGTTGTTCATGTCATTAACACCAAAGCAGCTGAAACTGATTAACAACCTCCTCTGCTACTAAAGTGACCAAATCAATATCCCAGAAGTTTAACCGATTTGATGCTACACTGATTAAAAACGGTTCCTTTAATCTTTTTGAGCAGCGTATATATTTATAGAGTTTAGAAGAAAGAATATCACTAACGGTATATTTTCAAAAAGAAAAACGAAGTGGATTTAACTCACCGGACACCACTACGAGTGAGGGCATGTAGCTGCTGTCTGCCGGGTCTACGATCATCTTCAGCCTGTGCACAAGAACGTCTGGGAACAGCTCGAGACGAATCCAGTGCTGCAGAGAAAATCAACAGCAGACCCAGTCAGGCGAGTGCTTCACCTAACCTCAAATTAAACTGGTTAAAAGGAAAACACAACTCCGTCTCCTACCTTTCCCTGTGAGCCAGAGGACTGCCAGCACTGATCGCTGGAGTCGATGAGGCGAGAGGCCTGGTTAACAGACGACGACACATTGAGGCTCTTCACAGCACGAGACCAGTCGTCGATCAGCATCCCACGCTGGCTGTTGTGATGCTTCTTCAGCTGCTTTCCTGAACGGCCGCAAAACGCTGGAGACTGGCCTTGAGGAGGAAGAGGAGCACAGCTGGTTCAAATACCCGCTCACACTCATGTGCAAACATCACAGAAGCCGTGCCGGTGAATGTGCGACGCACCGGGCTCGTTGATTCTCCCGAAGGAATGTCTGGTGTTGTGTTTACGGGTCTTAAAACAGTTTTCACAGAAGTCAAAGTCATCACAGTTTTTGCATTTGAACCTCGGGCCGTTAATGGGGAACATCTGGCAGCCGTCGCACCTGCAGCCGGCACAGAGGCTCGAGTTAAAACCAAAGACACACAAGGGGCTGTCGTGGATACTTGGCATGCATTTACCTCACTCCAGGATGAACGCTGGGCACCAGTTCCATCTCTGACAACAAACCAGTCCAGTGGGACTGCTGAGGAAAGTCTACGATCACATCCTTCCCGTTGGCACTGAAAGCTAAAAGCAGAACAATCGGTCCAGTAAACGGAGGATTTGGGATATTGCAAGAAGTCATTTAGTAGGGATGTAACGATGCTTCATGAAGCGGTTCAAAATCGGTTCAAACTGGTTAAAATGTCAATCGATGTAGAAATTTTTTTTTATTGGTTTGCTACAAAAATGTCCCCATTGAGGGATGAATAAAGGTCTATCTAAACTAACAGCCTGTAGATAAACTCCTGAATGCACAGTACGTAAAGGACGCAGTCTCTGCGTTGGTGGATGGCTGCCATGCTGCAGAGTGAGTCCGTGTTTTATACATTTATGGTTCTTGTTTTTAGGAGAATAAAAAGTTATTTTGCCTGAAAGTTTATTGTTTTCCTTTTCACAGACTTTTCCACATAATAAGTCAAGGTGTAGCTATATTTTGCACAATTCCAACATATACCTGATGTATTACCAACTATTATGGCATGAATTCAGCCCATATGTACAGCCCACCTGTTCTCAGCTGCATTTACATAGTTTTTATTTAAAGGAGACATATTATGCACTTTATTCCCAATCTGAAACAATTCTTTGATGTCTAAATGAATCGTCAGAGCCATGGTTTGAAAAAAATTAAAATTAACTTGTCAAAATGGGAGGGCCCTTCAGGGAGCCGAGCAGCTGACTGCTCCGCCCATCACTCCACCCCCCGTGCGCTGTAGCTGAGATGATTGACAGCTTAGGCTTCAGCGGTAAAACAGCTGAATGTAAACAAGGAAGCCGTTGACTTCCTCGTTACCGCTTCCTGGCGGCTGAAGAGGGGCAGAGTGAACACATCATCTAGGAGCACGGGCGGGGTTGAAGACCAGCAGGGGGAGTCACTGAACTAATCCCTACGTCACATTATGTAGCAAGTGAGAAATGTCCTGCTTAGAAACCCAATTTCAAAGAAAGGTAAACCCTAATTAGATACAGTGGTTGTTTTTTTGTCTGTTTGTGACTTAGAACACCATAAGAGACCATTCTAAGCACTCAGAAAAGGGATTTTTGCACAATATGTCCCCTTTAAAAATCTAAATCTGTACCATTTCCTTTGGGCTTGGATTTTTAAACTTGATCACATTTTTAGTCTATTGTCCTCTCTTTTTCCTCTTCTCTTGATTTGATTTTAGATGACCTCTGGTTTATTTTTTTCCTCCGTTTTTATTTCATTCATTTTATTTATTTCAAAAGTTTGTTTTTAATGTACTTTTTAATGCTTCTTCTGCAGTATTGCTTCTAATGTTTTATGTAAAGCCCTTTGAATGGTCTTGTACATGAAATGTGCTATATAAATAAACTTGCCCTGCCATTTCAATAGATCTAATATTATTTCAGAAGACTATATTTAATGTCCCACCAATTAAACATGTTTAATATGACTTAAATTGTAATGTATCACTCATCACAGTGTTTATTCTATTATTAAAACATTATTTTATCTCTTGAAACATGAGAGCCAGTCTTTTGAACGGCTCTTTGAAGTGAACGGCTCTCTTCACAAGAGCCAGAAGTCCCATCATCACTAGCTTCTACCAATTTGTGATTATTTCTGTATCATGTAGAATCATTATTTTGTTCGGTGTTAAGTTCCATTAATGAGACAACAGTTACAAGGAAAAAGAGGCACATGTTAAGAAAAAAAAAATACCTCCATGAAACAGCTACAATTCATTTTGTTGAGAAAAATCGTAATAAATTGCAATCTTGAATTTAAAATCGTGAATCGAAACGCGGTTTGAGTGCATGGTTGCATCCCTATCATTTAGAAGATCGGGCTTACCTTTTACTACCCCGACACTCCTGTGAGTGACGGAGCCCCATTTATATTTTGGGGTCGTGACTGTTGGCTTCACCCGCACTTTGTCACCGATCTTTATATGAGAAGGAGAACTCTGGGGTGGGAATCCTGGAAAGTGAAGAGAACATGTCAACGTTCCCAAGCCTTTATTACTTCTTCTTCCCAGCTTCATATCACATTAAAATCCCAAACACCTACCGAGTAGCTCGATGTGAATGTAGCGAACCCAGTACGTTCCTCCTTTTTGCTGCCAGTCACACTGCACGTTTAAGTCGTGAAGTCCGTCTCTGTCCAGCTTGATCACTTTCCCAACATCTCCATCATACACTTCCTCATACGTTCTGCAGCATTTCACCATCATCCCCACCTGTAGGGAAGCCAAAGATCCAGACAACTCGCTTTACGTTTCCTTCGTGTCATTTTTCTAAACCTCTAAAAGCTGCAGCTCTTACCTGGATGTTCTCTCTCACATACACAGCATAATCATCGTTGCTTTGGAAATCTGATCTCTTCTTGAACGTCTGGCTCTCAGTCACCACCGCACCTGGAGGCTTATGGAACAGACAGAAGCTAAATAAGTAAAACTTTTTATTAAAATCGAGTAATAAAGAGGATTTGATCGGATGGGAGTTGAGTGACTCGGACTGTGATCGTAAATGAGGGTACCACAGAGAACGTCGGCTCTGGTTCCTCCAGTTCTTCCAGCACCTCCTCATCGGAGTACTCATCAGAGACGGTGTCAGCGTCTGACAGCTCGGTGACGTGAATGTCTGGATGGTCGAGCAGCCAACCCACCAGAGCCTCCACACCTGAAGTGTGATGAAATGATAAAACAGATGCGGTGACATTTTAAACAAACTTAATGCATGTTTCTGTGATAAAAACATACCTGGGACACCAGAGGCGCTGCCTGTAGTGCCAGACAATGACTTCAAGGCAAACTCAATGTTCTTCCGCGGGAACCCCATTTCCATAAGCTGGAGGACTATGGGTAATGGAGGCACAGGAGAGGTCTTCTGCTTCTTCTGTTTGGGTGGTCGGACATGCTGTATGGTGACCGGCGTGGTGGCCTCGCTGGAGCTGCTCTCCTCAAACAGCGGCGAGGATGGGTGGGCAGATTCCACGGCCAGGTACTGACACACCGCCAGAGCTGCCGCCTGCACGCAGAAACAAAGCAGAAATTACAGCAGAGACACCTCATCTGTGATGTGTGCAGTAATAACGTTTACATTACTATTTCTTAAATAGTGGCAACTCGTCATACCTCCATCTCCAGCCTGTCAAAAATAGCTTTGATTGGGGAGGGCTGAGTGGCAGCAGAGAGCAGCTGCTGCAGGAGGATCAATGGAGGCAGCGGACCTTCAGGAGACAGGTCTCCCACGTCAGGAGATGACGCCACCGGATCCTCTGCAAAAGAAAATGTATTTTCAAATAATTATCCCAAATTAATAGCAATCCATCTTTTTTTTTCTTCTTTTTTTTTTATTTTTACTTAAGAAGGATGCTCTGAACTCTGATAAGCAACGCACCGTACCAAGTCAAGAGTGTGCAACGCATAAAAGCTGATGAATAGGATGCAGCTAAATTTGTCTGTAATCGGGTTTTTGCAACGTCCTTTTTACTAAACCCATTTCTTTTAAAATGGCAATTAATCTGTAATAATTAACAACATGATACAAAAAAAAAAGGTCTCGTCTACTTCATGACATCCATATCCAGAAAAAGACCCTGAGGTCTTACCACCGTGGTTGGGTCCAATGTCAAGGACTGCAGGCTGAGAGAGGATCTGTCTGAGTTTGTCCTGATGAGAGAGAAGCGCTCGTCCCGCCTTCAGAATATAAAGCCTCAGCTGCTGACATCGCAGTAAATGAATGTCCACCTGGTCAGCTGGAAACATGACATGTTTGGTTAAACGTTTGTCTCACAGTATGAACCAAACAATCCAGCAAATCCTTAAAAGAATGCATTATTTATGGCTACTTGAACGCAGTAAAGGATAGAAATGTGTTGTTTCTCATGGGAGGCTATCGGTTGTGCAACGTTTGTGCTGCTTTGTGCACCTGTTAGCCCTCGGCTGAGAGACTTCTTCATGCGTTGTTTCTCCAGTTTGCTTCCAGCCAGGCTGACCAGCTGCGCCCAAACGGCCAACATGGGCTCAGTGAAGGGGAGGTTCTGCACACTGAAGGATACTAAAGATAGCTGAAGAAAAAAATAAAAATAATAAATTCAGTCTGATCCTAAAGCAGAGTTAGTTTACAGATTTTAAGTACAAATGAGGATATATCACACTTCAGTACCGGTTTAAGATGGCTGAGCAAGCAAACCCTACAGGTTCTCATCTCATGAAACTGGACGGTGATGCGTCCTTTAGGGGTGATGCGTGTGACCGTTCCCTCTCCATACTCCTCATGAATGACCTGCCCGCCTAGCCTGAGTCGCCCGTCAATCCCACCGATCACTGCCAGCACTGCCATCAGACTGCCCACTCTGGGACCCTCTGAATCAGGAAAATACTCCTCCAGGAAACACTGAAATTAATGAAAAGAGAGGAAAGATGGAATATTTACAGAATCCACTTTGTTAGTGTTGATGTTTTCCTGATAAAGACAGAATAAAAGCAGAAAATCTTACAGCTTCAGATTGGCAGCCTGCCATCACATCTCCAATAGAGCTCAGCTGAGTGTTGATGTAATCATTTATCAAGCTGTTCCACTGGCCGAGAGAGTGCAGAATACGCAGGACGGCCACGATCTCCTCTGCCAGAGTACTGCTGTGAGTAGCTGTCAGAGACGCCTGTGGTCGGGACTTCCTCCTTCGCATGGAACCCTCTGTGGATGCAATCAACCTTTTAATTAAACAGAATACATGCAAAAATACCAGATATTCCACTTAAGGTCTGATCCGTGTCGGTACCTCTGAGAAGTGGCAGATCAGATGAGCAGGTGCTTAGCAGGCTTCCCAAGAAGTTAAACAACTTCTCCACCAGGAACTTCATGTCCTGAGAGCGCTCCGTCTTGTCCCATGAAGGAAGGACCGCCTGCAGGAGACGCAGCGCCAAGATCTAGGAACGCACAAGACGAGAGGTCAAACCGGACATACAAGCTGGTTTTTTGTTTTTGTTCCGTTTTTCTAGAATAAAACATACAACACAGTATGTTACATAAACTCATGTTGCTAGTTATTTCTTCTACTGCTGCTGAGGCTGAAACAACTCAAATGTAGCCTATTTATCCTTAAGAAAAAATACATCCACATATGTTATAACGGTTATAAACATTCTAGCATATAAGCTATTCCATACCTGAGCACAAAATATGATGCTCTACGTTACTATAGCAACCGTTTCTTCAGTTTCAACCCTGGGAAGATGTCTCTCTCCTGTCCATCACCTGACTCACCGTCTCTCTTCCTTTGTCCTGACACTTCATTCTGCTTCCTGCTGACCCTGTCGGTCTCAACTAAAAATAAAAAAACTTTTATATACTTTTAAATAAAGTATCAGAAGCATCTAAGGCAGTCCGTCGAAGCACAGCCAGAGAGTCAACATTAACATCTACCAGCATCATCTGAGTAAAAGTCAAAGATGTTGACAGAGTGCATCTGAATCGTCTTTCTCTACTACACCTGATGTGAGTCTGAAACTATGCACCTCACACTGACGCTGTTGGTGGGATACTGCTGCTCGCCATCAAGGCTGTGCATACTGCTGCAAATGACATGCAGAGCTATACGAGGCCATTTAACTACTGCACTTTAAAACGATATTTAGTCCGACCAGTTTACATTGTTGTAGTTATCTGAGACCTGCCAAAAGAAAACATGCTAATTAGCTGCTATGCTAACTCTGGGCACATTTACATTTTTTATTATTTATTTATGTTAGTTATTGTTCAATTTTCCCTTTCAAATAAATCAGTGGAAAAAAAAACAGACTCACTTTATTTCATCCTGATTTAAACAGCATCGTGTGATAATGTAGATTAGTATAAATATTATTACTAATTCAAATTCCACACTGTCAGCTTGTTCAAACTCTAATGTGAGATTATACTGGGTCACAAACGCTGTGGATGAAACCTCAGGAGATTCTTTTTTAGATATTTCATTCGGGTTTGATGTGGGATCAAAAAAAAAGCGAGAGATGTAGTTTTACTCATAAAAGTTCAGAAACAACAGATATTTTCCCCTCTGATGACAAAGTGAGTCATGGTCTCAGATATCCTGAATGAAGTGAAAAGGTTGAACAGCTTCTTCTTTCTTGGGCTGGAAACAATTCCTAAACATTCGGTCTGCAACCATTTTCAAGAAAAGACACCACATTACTTTACAAACCCTGATGCCAGTGTCTACAGACTCTACCTGTCTCTGCAGAGTGATGGCATTGAAGGACTGGTGTCCCTCTACAATTCGGATGAGCAGGCCAATCCAAGCCGAGGTGCTGAGGGTGCTGCACATCTGCGGCCTCAGAGCAATGCTGCGAATGAAACCCAGTGTACACCAGCTCCTGTGCTGCTCCCGAGACACCAGCCTGTGAGAGTGGCAGCCTACACGAATCAAAAACCAGATAAAGTGATGGTCAATGACATGTCTTGTAAACATACAGCATGTCTTCCATCAACGTGGTCGAACAGCTACCTGACTTGTCGTTTGCTCCACTCTCTACGAGCACCCTCAGCAGCCCACACAGAGTACGAGTAGCGTCCGTTTGCAGAACCTCTGCATAAATCCCAGCGGATAGAGAGAGTGTCTTCAGCAGGTTGACTGTGCTGGTTAGCATCATGGCGGTCGGATGGCTGCTCTTCTCCACCAGCTCGCCTTCTTTAGAAAATGAAGACACACATTAGATCTTTGAGTCTCATATTTTGCTTGTTGCTGGGATCATTTGAGCTGTAAACCGACCTGTGTCATCCTCTGTGTCCGAGTCTTCAGTGGTTGGTTGGGCAGCCGGAGGAGGATCTGCAAGTTTAAGGTCGTATTTACCCTCTTTGCCCATCCGGTAGGAGTTAGTGCTGTTTGTATCCCACTGGACTCTGATCCATCCATCCTCACCCAACTCTCCAATAACCCTGCCCAGACCTGGTGCTGGACCGTCCTGGAGCATACATGAGGATAAATAGTTACATTAGGCTTTCAATCGCTTCGGAACAATCCACTAAATAAATAGGGCGAGTAAAACCAATCCAGGTACCTGATCTCCCCATTTCCAGTCAACTCCCCTCATCACCCTGGTACCAATCTTCATCATGGCAGCCAGTTCTGGACCGGAGGCAGGCAAGGGAGCAGGGGCTGCCTCCTTCCTGGACTCCTCCAGTACTGTAGCAGAGCCTCCATGCACACATAAACTGAGGTCCTCCTCACTGCTGTCTGTGCTGGGTCCTGGGATTATTAAGACACCAAACTGTCATCAACACATCCACAGTTTTCCCTCCTGCTGGTTTGTAGCTCTCCCCCAGATTAACTCTGCATTGGTTGCACTGGTGCCCCAAACTTGTCAATTCAAGTGCACCAGCAAAAACTTTAGGCGCACCCCAGTTTTCCCAGCGTTGCTCTCAGCAGCACATTCTAATAAATGTCAAGGTTTACTTTTTGATCATCACCCATAGACACTGATGGTTGATTAAATCACTGAACTAGAATGAGGTTTAGGAAAATGTTTGTCTTTAACTGAAGCACAAATTTTGAGTGAAGTTTCTTTTAAATATCTTAATTTTTGTAAGAATGGTTTTTAATGCATTTAATTCATGTCTTTTTCTGAATGTTGTCTGACATGATGGAGCCACTTTAATCCCTTAAAATCCTTCAATATTTGCCTAAAATAGTTTTTTATGGATGAAAAACTTGTAGTGGACAAACTGTTTTCCTGGACTACTTTTACTGGACCCTTGATGATGTAACAGGACCGTTCTTGTTGCAGTATCATCTGCCACTAGAGTACAGTATGGGTTCAAAGACAAACAGGTCAGAAATAATCTACTGAATCTACAGCTATGATTGTAGCCTGGAATCGTTCACATCATTCACATCTCAAGAATCTCAGCTTTCCAATGGTGTAGAACATGTTGAAGTACTTGGAAGGTAGACGGAGTAAAATACATATTTGTCACATCCAGCTCCACGGACGTCTGATATCAACGGGTTAAAGACAAATTTCTGTTTTTATCATGGAACAGACAGAAGGATAGATAAAACCTACCCATCTATCCATCCATCTGGTTTGCTAGCTTCACTGAACTGAATAAAACTAAACATTTCAAGCTTTGAAATGACTCATGAGGTTGCTTCTGGGAAGTTTCCCTTCTCTGGATTTAAGTTTAAGCTTTTTCTTGAGAATCATCAACTTGGACCTGAATTTTGTGAAATGAAGCTCTTCTTTAGCTTTACAATATACCTGCTCAACGTTCAGGTTTTTTTTCATGTACTTAAAAACATGGCAGCCTCTCCCATTATCAATATCTTTTCCCCATGGCTCTTCTTCAGGACAGCCTCCATGTGCAGCTCAAACACACTTTGACGGAGGCTGCTGGAAACATTCCTCCTCATTTGTCAGCCAGTATATTCTCAGACTGATGTTTCACCAGAAATAGATTCAGCTTTTTCATTTTTCTAGCACCACCTAGCGTTGGAATTCTTCATTCCTTGGACAACTTTGGAGTTTCTGTCAGCATCTTAGTCAGGGCTGAGCTTCTGGGGGAGACTTTAGCTCCATCAGTTCAGGTGATGTCACACAAACGAAAGGTTGTCAAAATATATTCAACTCTCATCTGACTTTTCTTGTTCATTTGGCTCAGGCAAAAAATCTTAAACTTAGTAGGGATAACATATCACCCCCACATGTGAGCAAATTCCACGATAATCCATGTTTTACAATTGATTCTGCTTTCTGTGATTCTTGTCTGTCATTCTTTGTCCTACTGGATCATTTCAAAGTAACACAATGCCTTATAAAACTCAGAGCCAACCAGAGCAGATCCACCCCTTCTCTGCCTTTAATTGGCTTTCTAGTCCCAATTTAATTCTTTCTTGAGCTCAGAGGTAAGGAGGGAATAAACAGAATACACAGAGACATTTAGGGAAATAAAAGTCCTACACCTAGACCGGTGAAATGTTAGCTTCACCGGTACGACCAAGAGAAAAGTTAGCTTGACAAATTTTGGGTCAAGAGACCTGAATACTCACCTATGAGCTTGAGTATACTCTGTGTCAAGGCCAAAATGCCAGAATTTAGTAAGAGACTGAGGCTGTTAGAGCCATGTTTCAGGGACATCATCTGAATCATGGCCAGAAGGAAGCGGGCCTGTGGAATGGTGCCAAGGCTTGGTCCCGCTGGGTTCTCATTGGTGATGGTCTGCAGGGGAACGGGCTGCACACCTGGTTGCAAAAGCAGAAAGTTAATTTATGCGTTTTTAGTTCTTAAAAACTCTTTTCACAGAGATGAATTAGCAGTGACACGAAGCATATGGTCACAGCCCTCACCGAGCTCTTTGAACCGGGCACCGGCCTCAAGCAGGATGTTGCGAACGTTCTGGATGGCCCAAGAATACAACTTCCCAAATGTCACCTCCAAAAGCATACGATTGAAGGGAGGGATCAGATCCACGTCTTTCAGGCAGTCAGACAAGGGCTCTCTGAGGAGGAGAAAGTTTAATACGCAACACTTTTACACACACATATTCAAAACAAAGTGCATCAATGTCTTTGTAGCACAATTAAAACAGGAGACCTACCCAATGTTGGTCCCCTCCGGTATGACCCTTTGCCAGCCACAGAGCATTGCATATTGCACAGACGGCAGCAGGAAGCTTTTGGAGGCCAACTTCAGCATGGTGTCGATGCCTTCCAGCCTCACTTCAGCCCTCTCCAGCTGCAATAAAGCAAAGTTAACACTGCTTAAAATCGTAAGCAGTGGTTTGACATGCACCTTTGCAGAATATTATCATATCATCCCATGTTACAATACTGCACCGACTCACCTGCTTGAGAAGACACTTCCTCATCTTCTCCACATCCAGTGGTTCCTCTTTCAGTGCAAACTCCACTATGGTGGCCATGAGACTAGACTGAGAGAAGACACCTTGAACACTGTGTTTCAGCCACCGGTACCTCTGGACATTGGCCACAGTGTTTAAAAGTGGCTGCCACTTGTCCTGCTGCAGGATGAAAGGTGAAATGTAAGAACATCCATCTAGGAATTCTGTAAATTAAAACAAGGAGTTGGGCTAACTTTGCCATGCTTTGAATGGGTTTGATTAAATTGCCCCTTTCACACTAGCACCTACTCAGCCCAGCACCACACCGCCCGGTTTGTTTGTGTTCCCATTACCATTTTCCC
>JAOXYM010000015.1:26041137-26054656 GCA_028567055.1 Leptatherina wallacei | reverse complement strand
GTGGGTGCTAAAATAGCATATAATTGCCTAAAGCTGACTTTGACAGGCTTGGAAAAGCATGATATAGCTCCTTTAAGAGTTAACCTTACCCAATATGCTGTTCCCTGTTAGCGACTGGGACTGAGCCTGAAAGTCTTTGATGTCATAAACCTTCCCGTCAATTACTGTCCAGAAGCCGCCATCTTTGTTGTGGTTCTCGAGGTCAGCCTTGCGGATCAGTGAAACCTCCTCGTTGTTCTTGGAACTCTGACCTGTGAAGAAGGACCCTGCCACCGCAGTAGAAAAGACCGTTAGCTTAAAGACAACTTATATTAAACATAAAAAAATAGGATTTTTAATCTAATAAATCCGACGTTCACTAACCCATAATGCCTGGCCAAGCCAAATCCTCATTATCATCCCTCTCATGTCCTGGGGCCAGGTGGTTGAAGCGGTCCAAGTGCTCAAGGAGTCCAGCCAGCAGAGGGATGGAACCGGTCTCCTGCATCAGCCCAGCATCGATGGTGAGGAGGAGGACGATGGAAACCACCAGCTCGGGCAGAAGCACTCCTGATAAAGGAAATAAGGAAAGGTATTTAAACAAACCTCACAAGATACTTGAAGGTATCCAAACTAATAATGTGACACAGAGAGGGAATCTACCAGTTAGATCTCCTTCAATAACACGAGACACTTCGGCAAAGTGTCGACGACC
Source organism: Leptatherina wallacei (assembly GCA_028567055.1). Lineage (NCBI taxonomy): Eukaryota > Metazoa > Chordata > Actinopteri > Atheriniformes > Atherinidae > Leptatherina > Leptatherina wallacei. The sequence goes on along the minus strand of JAOXYM010000015.1, from coordinate 26,053,962 downwards.
AGTGGATGCAATGCTTGTTGCCACGGGGAGGATGTCTCCGATGTGAGTACACAACAGAGCGATGTACTTTTTTAACAGGGAGCCGACACCCAGGAGTTCAGGATCTGCAGTAAAGCAAACAAAAGGCTGCTTGCTGAGAACTCATCTCCACGTTGGATACGTCTGAAGGACTAAAGAAGGATGGGACTTACTGTATCCGTTCACGTTCTCCGTGCCGGTGACACCGAGGTACAACTTGCTGACCAGCAGCCGCTGGAAGCGCAGGAGCAGATCCAGAGATGCAGAACGCTCCTTGCTGACATGCTCTGCCTCTAAATAGTTGGAGATGCGGCGGGCGACGTCCTTCAGCCGTGCTATGGTCTGAGAAGCGATGTTCCTGTAGAACACGGACATGTAAATCTGCTAGTAGACAGCAGCAGGTCAAGACGGTTTAGATGTATGAAAACAGAGAGGAAGTACCTCAGAAGCTGCTGTACAAGCTGCACTAAAGGGAGGCTTTGCTTCCCTGTTGACTCGTAAATGCCCGTATTGATGAGGTCTTTGTCCAGCATGGTGCGACAGCGGTGCATGGTCGAGGCGTTAGCTTCCTGCTCGTCAATCTCCTTCTCCTTCTGAGCCTCCTTCTTGGCTTCAATATCCTGTCATAACATAACCCACAATGAGTTCTTTATGTCAAGTAAGGGAGTTATTTCAGGAATTTAAAGGTTTTTATTGAAGGGGTGTGCAAAGTCGGTCCCCGAGGGCCGCTGTCCTGCAGGTTTTCAATGTTTCCCTGCTTCAACACACCTGAATCAAATTAAATGGCCCAACAGCCTATTAGTACATTTATGAGTCACTATGCAGAACCTATCTCCTGGCACCATTAATATGATTTGTGAATGATTTAGAATAAACAGAGTAAGGAAAAAGTCCAATGGGACTCGTTAGTGAAGCTGACGGTTGGGATGAACATTTTATCATCAACAGACACGATCATCTTGTGTGAGGAAGGATGGGAGTGTTGTCTCCTGACCTGTATCTCTGCAGTGATGGCTGCGTTTAGTGCAGACTCCAACCCTCCATCAGCCATTAAGCTGCTCACCAACAGGTCGATCATGAAGCGTCGTCCAGGACTCACGCTCATCTCATTACCAGATGCTGAAATCAGAGGTGGAAAGTAACAAATTACATTTACTCACTTTACTGTAATTGAGTATTTTTTTCCCATATCATACATTTAAAAAAGTAATTCCCTTTTCCATTTTCTTTTCCCCCCTCGCATTCTCAACTCAACTTTATTTGTAAAGCCCTTTAAAAACAACCGCAGCTGAAACAAAGCCGTACAATAATAACACAGCAACAGAAAAGGAAATAAAAACAATTAACAGGGAAATAATAAAATAATTGCTTATTGTTTTTAAAAAAAAAAAAAGTTCAAAAACTGTTCAAATCCTTTTTTCAAAACGCATTTTCTTAATGGTTTACCCTCTCTGTTTAACTATTGCGTAGAATTAGCCTACAGTACATGTGCTTTCACTTGTATCCCAAATGTTATATTTATTGTTTAGTTAAAAAAAAACATTCTCTGTTCAGCAAAATGTGCTTTCAAGATATCGATAATAAAAGAAACTAAGTAACTTTCACTCAAAGTAAATTCTAAAGTACTCCAGTAGATTTTTAGAAGGGTACTTTTACTTTTAATTTAAGCAAAGTAAAGATACTTTTACTTGATCGCAATTAAAATCATGAAAACCTCCAAGTAAAGTAAACAGAGTTAGTGGACTACCGAGTGATCTGTTTTACTATCGTATCGGCGTCAGCTGATGTTGCCGTTTGCACCCACCGGCGTTGGGCAGCAGGGAGGACAGCGCCCTCGCTCTCTCCTCAGCTGTGGGCAGCAGCACTGACCAGCCGCTCTGCAGGACGGCCTGGGCAGCTGCTTGCACCGTATTAAGCACGCCGGCATTGCTGGCAAGCACCACCACTGTTTGTTTGAGGTTGTTGAGCAGCACACTGCCGAGCCCCAGTCCCAGTTCCTCTGGATCCACCTGGTTGCTGATGGAGGCGTGGAGCTGAAAAAACACAACAAAGGTTTAAAGGTGTTGATTAATCTGTAAATTTTACTGAAATACCTTTAATGTTACTTCTGAAACTTGAGGCCTTACCTGGAGCCTGAGCAGGTTGAGCGTGGCGACTACCATACACTCCTTCTCCTGTGGGGGGGGCCAGTCTGAGCTGCCGTCCATGCCCTCGCTAACCTGCCGCAGGAGCAGGTCCAACTGCTCAAAGGTCATGAGGCAAACATCCACCACGAAGGGCACACGCAGCCCGACAGACCACTCTGAGCAAGAGGACCAGGCAAAGCTCTGAAAAACAACCAAATATCAAATGTATTGAACCCGTCTTCTGCAATCTTAAGAGTATAAAAACCAGAAGTGACATTTCTTACCTGTCCTGGGCCGCAGGAGATCCCCACTATGTGTTTGGAGTTGAGCCCTGGGAGTGCCTTCGGCTGCTTCTTGTTAGAAAAGAGTGTATCAAAGTGTTGTAGCTTATCATTGCTGCCCCAACTGTGCACTTCTCCATCGTCGGTGAGGGCTAGACAGTGTGTGGATCCCACCGCGATGTCCACAACTTTCTTTCCTGATTGTAAAAACAGCAAGCAGCAATAAGATTCTGTTTTCTTAGAGCTTCTGAGAATATTTTGCTTTTTATTCTAACGTAGGCGACTCACCCTGGAGACTGTCAAGCAACTTTGGATAGCGGACGTGCTCATCAGTGCCATGACCGAGACGCTGATTGTCTCCCTTCCCCCAGGTGTACACCTGCCCATCTTTAGTGAGTGCGACTGAAAACTGACTGCCGCAGCAAACCTTCACCATGTTCAGGTCCTGCAGCTTCTCTACCAGCTTTGGCGTCTTGCAGCCGTCGCTGCCTCCTCGGCCCAGTTTGCCATAATCTCCATCTCCCCAGGACCACACCTGACCTGTGGACACAAAGCAGAGGAGGTGAATACTAACAGCAGAGTCTGCATGATTAAAATGTTACCTCTTCAGGAGGCCTATTCTTTCTGCACCATGTCTGAAATGTCTGAAAATGACATTCCCAGAATAAATTAAATCCATTTTCACAACTACAAAGGCTGTATGTATAATGTTGGTCTCAAATATAAAGGCATTAGATTGCCACAGAAGACTCAGAATCAAGATATATGTTACTGTGTCAGAGTAAATCCACCTGGAACACAGTAGAACATGTAAATGTTTTCTCCTCCTAAAAGTAAACCACATTACGTTCAGTGGAAACCAGAGGATAGCAGCCCAGTTCATCTAGGAATGAGTAAAGTCATGTCTGATGAGGAACTGTGCAGAAGTAGAAGGTAAAAAAGTGAAGCTGAGCGGGTTTATAGAGGTTATAATAGAGGTGTTACACAGGTAAATATCTCAGGAAATCATCGGTGTCGATGAAGAACACCATCAATGGTCAGAGTCAGGAGAATCCAGGGATAGCCGCACATTCACCTTAGAAAGGAGGATCCAAATGAGGATCCAGAAAGAAGTGAAGCCCAACATAGTAGGGCTGGGCGATATCTCGAGATTTTCATATGTATTGAGATTTTATCACGTGCGGTATAGAATGAGAGAATATCGTTTATATCGAAACAGCTTGTTTTTAGTTAAAATTACAGCGGCAGAGACACTTTTTTCCCCCGTTTCTTCTTTCCTGTCTGCTTCGCACACTACTTCGCCCCTCCCCCCACTGTGGTGCTGCTACTGCCCGCCGGCCCCTCCACACCTGAGACGCATCAAATACACACGTGTTTGCGGCATCAGCGTCACATCGCGGCGACCGATACAGGCGGAGGCAGTTCGAGGAAGAACTGGTTAGTAAAAAGAAGAATAATGGCTCCCTGATATGGAGGTGGTTCGGATTCTTACCATCTGATGATCAGCAGAGAAATGTATTCTGCAGAGAGTGCCGAAAACATGTCCCAACCAAAGGTTCGAGCACAAGTAACCTCTTCCACCATTTACAACAGCGGCATAAAGAACAGCACGAAGAGTGTATTAAACATCGTGCTGCAACTCAAACAGTAAAATCTCCTCAGCCTTCAGTCCCGAAACAGACTACTTTACAGAACTCGCTGAATCATTCAGTCCCTTACGAGCGGAAAAGCAGCAAGTGGTGCAACGTAACGAGAGCCGTGGCACGTCACGTCGCCAAAGACAGGGTCCCCACTGCAACTGTTGAGCAGCCGGCTTCATACGGCTACCAAAGACCGTTGACCCGAGATACCAGCTACCGAGAGAGAAGTACGGTCTAATATGTACACGGAATTGAGAGAGAGTCTCGCCGGCTCTCAAAAACACGACACTTTGCTCTGACCACCGACATGTGGACCAGCGAGCCGTACATGAGTGTGACAGTACACTTCATGGAAGACTGGGAAATTAAAAGTGCCTGTCTTCAGACCAGCTACTTCCCCCAGGGACCACACCGGGGACCACATAGCTGAGGCCTTGCTGGATGTTCTCGCAAGCTGGAAGCTCGACCCAGCGGGACTGGTCGCCATAACAACCGACAACAAGGCTAATGTTGTCAAAGCAGTGCAGCTGAACACGTGGCGGAGGATGCAGTGTTTTGGTGACAGACTTCATCTAACCGTTGGTGAGTACGGTGCAATTCAGAGTTAATTACTTTTAAATATGAAAAAAGAATCCATATAAAAAGGAGCCATATTTCAGTACTGTGTTTATTATTTACGAAACTTTTGCACCCTGCAACATAATCTTTTTTAAATGTGTATGTTTTTATAGCTTCTTCTTTTTTTTTTTTTTTATAAAATAAAATATCAGACGTGTGTGTGTGTGTGTGTGTGTGTGTGTGTGTGTGTGTGTGTGTGTGTGTGTGTGTGTGTGTGTTGTCAGACTGAGGTTTTTGAAGGTGAATGACAGCCCTTAACTATGTGTTGTAGATTTCATAGATCTAAGAAAACACAGCTTTCTTAGTTATTTTTGGAAGTTGTACTGAACCCATTTTACTCACACAATACTTGTCATTTACAAAATGCATGACATGTAGTTTTATTATCTAAAACATGTTTAACACAATCGGCAAATAGGAGATTTATTTTCTTTTTCGTTGTCTGCCCTTGAATGCAAATAAAGTGATTTTTGATGATGTTTTACAGGACATGGTATGGATGACAGCCGCATCGCCCGTGCCATCTCACTCTGTAAGAAAGTTGTAAGCAGCTTCTCCTACAGCTGTGAAACCACTTCATGCTCAACAGTATTTATAGTTGAAAAGTATTTTTCATTATTTATGTTTTATAAGCATTTAATTTAACAGACAGCCACTGTATTTTCAGTGAACTGTTGCTGCTGATCCTAATAAAAGTGCATTCAGCACTCAAGGCTGTAAATTACAAACGTCTCTTTGTTTACTTGACAAAAAATTATACCAAGATATATATATATCGTATATCAAGATTTATGTAAAAGAAAATATCGAGATATGAATTTTGGTTCATTTGGTTCATATCTCCCAGCGCTACAAGATAGTATATGATAGGAAGAGGGAATACGTCACTATAAAACCTCCTTTATCTCCATGGAAACCAGCAGGACCTTCATGATTCATTGCAAACGAAGACAGTCATAGGAGAACATCAGCAGAGTTTTTAAGAGCTGGAATAAAACTTTTCACCACAAAACAGCAAAATTAAGACATGATCTATGATTGTGGCTGCTCACTCAGAGTTTCTGTCCCACTGTGATGAGACAGATCTCTGAAATCAGCAGAGTCTCTGCTTCCATATGACATCTTGTTTGTGTGGTTTGTTTCAAGTAAATAAATCAGCAGCAGCTCTAAAGTGCTCAGTGCTGTTCTCATGTTTTTGTTACATTCCCGTATAATTACTTTGCATTTGAACAGTGTTTGGTTTGGATACCAGCGCTTGGTAGAGCCTTTTAGTGGAGTTTCTCCCCGTCATTTTGGTCTGCTACATGTTAGGATTCCTGCTTCCTGGTGTGTGCAAAGATCTTCTGTACTCATGCTGCTCCCTGTAGAGGGGGCTGTCATGAAGAAGAGGTTAAGCAAATAATAATAAAAAGTTTCATTCTAACCATTTTCCGTCACAGCAAGTGTTTGGGCATCACCGCTTCCGCATGCAACATCCACCACTTTATGTCCTTTCAAAGCGGCCACCAGCATGGGTGTCGTCTGGTCCTCACTGGAGCCTGAAAGCCCAACCAGAGGAAAACTCGTTTTCAGTAATAAATCAAATAAGGATGTCATTTAAAACAAAACGGCATCCATCAGGTTCAGAGCGTGAGCAGCTCACCGTGACCAAGTCGACCGTAGTTCCCTCGCCCCCACGTGTAGAGCTCTCCGTCAGCTGTGATGGCGGCGCTGTAGGTGCTCCCGCAGGCAATGTGCACCACATGCTTTCCAGTCTGCTTCCCATTGAAGGTTGCAATCATCGCGGGCTCTTCTAGGTATCTGAAATAAAGCAGAAATTTAAATTAAAGAAGCCGAAATGCTTCACTAACTGTGTAATAAAAAAGAAAAGTTACCTCTAGGGAACCGTTTTGAAAGGTAATGTTCAAAAACAATTATTTTGGGGGGGATTTTATCAATAACAGGCGTTTTTAATACAGTCAAAAATGCAGTCTTGCTGTTTTAGCTCTAAAAGCATAAATCATTAAAAGGAATGTCCTAGATTTATGACTGATGCAACGTATATTTACACCATCTGTTTCATTAATAATTCAACCCAGCTACAAAAGAAACTGAATAGTGTCCTTCCAACATGGAAGAATCACTGGAAATCAGAGACCTGGGTAAGATTAAAGCCAAATAATCATCAGCTATGTTTTCCTCTGGTTCCTTACGTGGTGTCTCCGTGTCCAAGGCGGCCACCATCGCCACAACCCCAGGAAAACACCTCCCCATTGGACGACAGGGCCAAATAGTGCTGTCCATCAGGATGAGCTGCGAGCTTCGCAATCTTTCTGGAGCTCAGGACGTGGATCAGCATGGGAGCCTGTGACAAAACAATTCAGTATCTCAATGTGCAGTAAACAGAGAGATGAAGGGATCGGCTACTTGCTTGTTTCTTAGAAAGGAGCTTATTAATAAAGTGAAACCACCTGCGCAACAGAACTGACCAGGGTTGTGCTCTTGTAGTTCTGGCTGTAAGCAGCCCCGGTGCTGGACAGGATGAGAAAGCCCTTCTCTGAGCAGACGATTTGTGAGACCCCGAGGCTCGACAGGGCTTTACACTGAATGGGTCCGTTAACGTTAGCATAGAGTTTCCAACCCAACAGTCCCCAGGCAATCACTTCCTGTGAGGACCCCTGAAATGTGAAGAGACACACCGAGGATGGTTAATCATGAGTGGCTGCAGTTTATCCTTTCACAAATACACATGAGAGTGATGTCACCCACGTCTCCAAAGCAGGGCTACCGTTTAAAATACAAATATAAATTGAATAAAAACGGGTTAAAAGAAATGTTTAAAAAAAAAAAAAAAGAATAAGTTTATTTTGAACTGAATAGAAGAAACACATCTATAATAATTAGGACAGTGTGTAGCTTCCCCTCTTCTTTTAACAGCCCAGAAATGTCTACAACTGAGGAGCTGCTGGACCTTTAGGAGATGAATCTTGTTCCGTTTCTGTCCGATACGATCCCAGCTGCTCAGCAGTCCCGGGTTGTATCAGCCATATTTTGCATTTAATGACATGCCAAATGTTTACAGTTGAAAAAAGGTCTATTCCACTCTGAAGTATATATATATTTATGTAGTGTACAATTGTAATATGTCTATAGTGGTACTATACATCTCTTTTACAATCAGTTATTGTTACATTGCATATTTATTGTAATGAAGTTGATAATGTATGTGGTATAATTGTATGTTGTGTATTAGTGCAGTTAAATGATTATATATCAATACATATTGTATATCAAAGCTATTTATAATATATAAAGGACGTTATATGGCAATGAGTCATACGTTGATAAGGGGGTAGGAGTTAATAAGTTTATACTTCTTCCAGCTCCTCTTCGAACAAGTCTAGATATCTTTTGTTTAAATTAAATAAACATTCATTCATTCGTTCATTCGTTCATTCAAGTAGGGCTGTTACAATAGCTTGATTTCACAATTAATTGCAGAATTTAGGCTCCACTACTGAACTTTGGTAGATTTTCTCAGTGAGGCACCCCCTGACGACAGCTAACTCGGCATCCATCTTGCATCCCATCTCTTCTCTGAGATCTCTCCAGCCAGTAAAAGTCAGTCTGATGTTGACTCTTGTCTCATCTCTTGCTTTGTTATCCTCTCTTTCTCTGATAATGTCCTCTTACGTTCTTTGATGAATCATCCATAGTGCGTTTAAAATGGCCACTGTGTTGATATCCAGTTTCTGACATGTGCTATAAAGCAAAATGCTGCTCTAAAGTGATGCAGCATCCCAGAAAAAAAAACATATTGTGAAATGCGGTTTCTCAGCCTGGTGACGCAGGAATGCGCATAATAAACGTCAGTGTGCCATCGAAACAAGTCAAAAACACAGATTCATCGCATGGTCAGAAATTTCCATAGTCCCAATTTAAAACACCACAATCACTCATCAGTCTCTCCAGAAACAATCATGTCTGAACCATGTCAGCAGGTCAGTGCAACGCTCACATGGAATAAAAACAAAGTCCCATCCTTGTGTTGCCGCTTGTGTTGCTTTGCTTTCACTGAGTGCGAAGTTGCACCTGGGTGGAAAGGTATGACCGAGGTAGAGCTATTCCCTCCAAAAGTCCTGCAAGTTTTAGATGTTTCTTGCTGCAACACACCCGATTCAAATTAAATGTTTCTCCTACAGCTTGTAGGGTTGTGCACAAGCCTCCTGATGAATATAACCACAAGGCCCCGTTGCAGCAGGGCAACAATCTAAAACCTACAGGACACTAACCCAAGAGGTCCAGAGCTGGTGATCTCTGACCTGATGCAACGCTGAAATTAAATGTTATGTTATAATTGTGTGTGATTAACTGCAACGTGATGTTACTTTTCCAGCCTTTTATTGGCCCAGTCACAACTTTTTTGGAACATGTCGCTTCCAGCAAATTCAAGATGAGTTATCTTTCACAAAAAAACTAAATGTCTCACTTAAATATTAGCAAATAATTACATTCTGTTCCAATTTACATTTTAACCAGCATCCCAACTTTTTGTGATTAAGGTTGTATCTAAATCTGATGGAGGTAATCCCTATAAGAAGTCAGTTCACTAATATTTAATTTGAAAACAATTACAGACAATTTAAGTGGTTGTACACATAAACAATTTTAAAAAGAGTTGCATTATTATTACTGTACAAGAGATTGTAGCTACATATAACGATCCCTTCAGAATTAACAGCAATAAAAAAAATTTTTTTAAAAAAGAGCCATCACCTTGTGGGATGAGGGTGAATTGCAGTGTGGGGGGCTGCAGGGAGAAGCCAAACGGTCCAGATGAGCCATGATCACCACAGCTGTTTGCCGGAGATCAATGGCCAGATCATTATCTTGAGGCAAGGTCAGATAGCGCAGGAAGCTCTCATTTGGACTGAGAGGGGAGGCGAGGATCTGGAAATTAGAGCAATCATCCAGAAAAACGCTTAATGCCTTGATTTATACCAGGACTGGGCCAACGGGAGTAAATTCAGACATGTTTCATGCGATCCACTGCTTTGTTTTCATTCAGATGTTTCTGTTCTTTAAATGCTGGTTTGGGAGGGTACCTTTATTTGTTTTTTACCTCAGCATCCTCCTCAGGAACAGGCTCCTCCTTGCTGCTGTGTATGTTGTGAAAGCGCTGCAGGAGGGGCAGCAGAGGAGCGCTTGTTCCCTGCGTGGAGCGCTCGTTGTCCATCTCTCTGGTGCCGTTTTCCCACAGACGCAGCAGCAGCAGAACAGCAGACAGCAGCTGACTGGAAAGTCATAACAACAACAAAAGAGAAGCCAAAGTGAGCGGAGAGGAAGCAGTGTGTCATAATAAAGAAAACGAGCAGAAGTTAGGAGTAATGGATTACCTCAAAGTGCCCCTCTGTACAGCCAGCTCCAGCAAGATGGCCAGGGCAAGGTGCTGGTCCTGAAGAGGAATGTTCCCTTTGGTGCTGGCGCTGCCATGTACGTCACTGGACCCACAGGAGACAAGCAGAGTACATCAATTAATAACCCATTAACAGTTTGGCAAGTAAAAGCAGAGATAATGACGAGAATTAATCAACTTACAAAAGTAAAATGTAACTCATAAGTAAAAGAAAACAAACCTGAGGAACCGTGTGGCCCTCTCAACAACTTCCAGCCACACCGATGACACAGTTCCCTCATCAAACAGCGTAGCTTCAGGCAGGGCCCGTAGGGCATCCAGAGACTCCTGGAGAAGCTCGCTGCAAAGATCTGCATCGTCCCCTGCACCAAAGCACAAACATGTTTTATTGGACCGCAGAGTGGCTTTCTATCACTTTCATAACTTGCTAATTCAAGCTGTTTTAGACACAAAGGATCTCTGTTTAACCCTCTTATGACCGACCTGTCGCTGCCAACAGGATTTGACATGCATGCTTCTCATGACCATAGCTCCCGAACTGTTTGAGATATCTAAAAAAAAAAATGTAAAAACTACCAGAAAGCGGAGAAATAGACCTTTGCGTACATGTAACTGTCATTACGGTAGGCCCTAGGACTTCCACATTACAACCGTCCAATCACAGACAAGATTCAGCAGTGTGTCAGACGCTTCTCGGTATCGTAACTCTTGAACCATTGGCGCAATTAAAAAGATTCCAACGGTTTCCGAAAGTACAGGACAAGATCTTCCAACGGTGTATGATACGATACACTGCACACGTTGCGATAAAGATACACAGAACGAGGGAAAAACCTTCTGCAGCTTGGAGTTGAGTGAGAGGGAACGAAGGAGAGTGTATATCATTTCATCCTCACACCAATAATGTCACCCGCTCTAAATATTTCCATTTACGGAATATTTTCTCGTCTCCGTCCCTTTCACCCCCCCCCCATTATACCTCTGTTGTTGTTCACAGTCTCGAACCTCCCGCATAGACTATTGTAGCTCTCTTCTCTTCGGTCTTCCCCAGAAATACCTTCATAAGCTTCAGATGGTCCAGAAATCAGCCGCTTGCATCATCACCAGAACTCCCTCTTTTCACCACATCACTCCAGTCCTCCAGCAGCTGCACTGGCTCCCAGTTAAATCACAAATAAAATTCAATGTCCTCCTGCACGCATTTAAGGGCATCCACAACCCCCCCCCCTTATCTGTCAGATCTTCTGCACATTGCCACTTCTTCCTGCTCCCGCTGGTCATCCTCCTGCATACACCCCTCTGTTCCCTCCAGCAGCCTCAGCACCATGAGGAGGAGGAGAGCATTCAGCCGCTCTGCTCCTCACCTCTGGAATTCACTCCCACCAGACATCCGCAACATTGACTCTCCCCCTTTTTAAATGCACACTCAAAACTCATCGGTTTAAGATCGCATACTTTGTAATTACACTGCCACCTTTTTTACCTGTATTTTACTATTTCTTGTTGTTCATTTCTATGTTTTACTGTACAGTGTCTTTGGGTGACCTGAAAGGTGCTTTTAAATAAAACGCATTATTATCAATTACTATTACTATTATGATCAGCAGAAATTGGAGACAGATTTTGTGAGGAATATTTTTGCATTTCGACTTTAGGCTCAACTAGAAAAAAAGTGCAAAAAAATATTTGTTTAACTTTTATGCCACCCACTGCCCCAGCAGAGACCAGTCCTGGCAATGATGTAAGACAAGGCTGCACGGACCACCACACCATATAAAAAAAAAAACGCCTGACTTTTTATTGGGGGAAAAGGCAGATAAATTGAGAACTAAAAGGTCCAGGAGTGCCAATTTTTTTTTGTACATATGTAAAATACTTCTAAGTTTAATCTGTTCATATCAAATGTTTTGTCATTTCAAAGTTCTGATGCCGTTATAAACTTGAGAAATCCATACACTATTAACGGCTGTTACAGGTCATAAATATATAATGTTGAATAAGTGCCAAATACTCAGAGTTGAGGTTATCTTGGAAAAAGGGACAGAATCACACATATTGCTCATTTTTTGACAATCCTACAGCCATAAAATCTGAATATATCCAGGTGGCCCCAATAGAATTATGGTCATAAGAGGGTTAATATTTCTAATCATTTTAACTTTCTTTATTCAAATAAATCACATCCTAGTCTTCCTGCGTCCCTCATTCAGCATTATTATGTGACAGAAAGAATGTTCCCCCCATCAGTAACTGTGAAACATTCACATAAGACTTCCATTAATCCATAATCTTACTGGCAACTAATCAGACTGAATGGCCACACGAGCAAAATTAGAAAGGAATTTGTTTGTGTTTATTCAGCAGGTGGCGGGTGAGAGGACATGCTGCTGCACTTTTGTTTCCTTACAGCGTATTCCAGGAACACAGCTAAAATGAGGATGAGAAGCTTAACCGTCTGTGTGTGTGTGTGTGTGTGTGCGCGCGCATTGCTCATGTTACAGGAAGGAGAGGCCAGCACTTTGTTCCCACCCAGTCCCTGTGGACAAGCAGCTCTCAGCCTCACATCAGCACATGAAATAAAAACAGCTACTCTGCATGTAAAGCCAACAATAAAGGAAATGAATGAATAACAGCCACTGATTTATATCATAGTGGTGCAGCTGTGTGTGTGTGTGTGTGTTGATGGTACTGATGGTATTGATGGTGTTGATGGTGTTGGTGGTGTTGATGGTACTGATGGTGTTGAT
>JAOXYM010000015.1:26012015-26022897 GCA_028567055.1 Leptatherina wallacei | reverse complement strand
CTGGTGTTATATGATCCAGGTCCTGGTCTTAGTGAGGACTGGTGTTATATGATCCACTTTCCTGGTCTTAGTGAGGAGACCTGTAAGGACAGCGTTACAGTAGTCTAGTGTACTGTTTCTCAAATTATCAAGTACCCCTTTGGGTACTTTGGGACACTCCAAGGGGTACTTGAGAAAATGAAAATAATAATATTATTGTCTGTTAAATTTCTGATAATCCTGTAATATAAAGAAAATATATCTGTAACTTTATAAAGAAAATGTATTCTAAATAAAAAAAATAAACAACAGGAGAGGACATTTAACTCATTTTCCAATTAATTTAGTCATGAATCATTGATAACATGTTTGAAGTATGTCCTTTTAAAATGTTTGAAATTTGATTGCTCGGGTACAAATCTGAACATATGAGGCATTGATGTGACAGTCCCGTCTTCTTATGCTCCAACCAAAAAGCTCCGTATTGGTTTGGGTACTTGGCTGAGAAATTATTCTGCAGGGGGTACATTGCTGTAAAACTTTGAGAACCACTGGTCTAGTCTACTAAAGACAAATGCACGGACAAGTTTTTTTTCTTTTTAAATTCTGTGGAGACATCAGTCCTTTAATATGTTATTTAAGTGATAATAGGCTGACTTCACAACTTAATGTAACTACTGAAGCTCAGGTCTGATTTATGACTATACCAAGGTTTCTGGCTCTGGTGGTTTTTAGCTGAAGCTGAGTGCTGATTAACTACCAGTGCCATACTAGAATTGTCAAATAAAAATAAATAATCCACCAAACACAAATGTCCTTACTTTTTGCGCAACGTTTATATCACATATCACCACTCTCCCATCCTTTCATTCAATTATCTTCATTCATATCTTAACTTTAGTGGCGGCGGGGGGCGTGGCTTTGTTTTAAATAAACGATAATAAATGGAAATATACATTTATCTAATCCAGTGCGGACATAAAGACAGAGGTATTAAGTTCGCACAGTCTGTAAATGATCTGTGTGGTTCAGGGTTTCAGCCTGCGGAGGGCACACAGTTCATCGGCCACGTCTCCGGTGATAAGCGGAAGAAGAGCCTCGCAGTGCGGCAGTCGTCGAGCGGACGCTGTCGGTGCTGGTTGAATGTGGAGGGAACCCTACGTGATGGTTGTCAACAGAGCCGAGAAGCAGGTTAGCTCGTAGCTATCCGCAACCTGCTGCCATTCTCTTATCGTCAGGGGAGGAAACCAGCCGCCGCTTTCGGACAGGTGACGATCTAAATTAACGTCACGGCTCCTCAGTCATAACGAGTGAGGCGACTTTTCCGGTGTACGCGAGACTTCGCTAGCCCGCCAGCTAGCAGTCGTGCTAATGTAAGCTAACGTGCCTAGCAAGGGACGCTATTGCTAGTTATAAACTTGGGGCTTCTAAGTGTAGCTGAGAGGAGACCACGCCAAAGCTCCAGTCGACAGGTTATAGAGATGTAACATGGACATGCGTAATCTTAAAACCGAGACCCTTCAGGTTAGCTCGTTAAAAATGTACCTGGTGCGCCCAGGTTAACATTAACACGAGTGGCGTGGCACTTCCTGAATTCCAAAGTATTGAAATAATCACATTTACATAGCAGGTGAGTTGCACAAGCCTTTATTTCTTCTGCGTGAACAACACTCAGACAACTGGTTTTCTATTCAGCTGTCATTCCGATGTGTTTTGAGAGAGACCAGGCGGTAGTGGATAACTAGATGCTCTTTAACACCATCATTTTTTAAATTAACTTTAATTATCTGTCTGATGGATTCTTCCCACTTGCCAAATTATAGTTTCCCAGAGTGTATTGTCTCCTGTGGAAGCGGTAGGTTCCTGCTTTAATGATGATGTTTAGAATAAGACTTTTTTTCTCAGCACATTGTAAGAGTTTTGTTGCTTAATTATTTTTTTTCTACTGTGCTTTGTTCTCAGGTGACTGGGTTGGCCAGAGCTGTACTTTTGGTCTTCATCTTCCCTGTTTGGTTGTAAATGTGACAAACCACATTAACACATTCAACCTCACTATGGGTCAAGACAGGGGGAAGTATGATTTTTACATCGGTCTAGGATTGGCCATCAGTTCCAGCATCTTCATCGGGGGCAGTTTTATCCTCAAGAAGAAGGGACTTCTGAGGCTGGCGAGGAAGGGATCGATGCGGGCAGGTACTGACCTTTTCTGAGACGTCTAGCTTGCATCATATGTAACCACAAGAGACTGATTGTTTAACTTCCCCAGCTGTTGTTGAGGCACTCCCTGATTTAGATGTGCATCCCAGAGAGCCAACCATGAAGCCAAACCAGCTGTGACGGCTCTTGAACAAACATGATTGTCCCTACCCTAAATTACAGGCTTGTTTGGTCGTCTTTGCTTGTGTAGTGTTCCATGACTTTTAACACCCAGCAATCATTCACTTCAATATTTCACTTGACCTTCAGCTCCTGTGAATGTGGTTGCATAATTCATATTTTGCTGAGATGTAAGCATCATTAAAATGGGAGAATTCTGTTGTAATGTCATTTACTATTTTTGTCTTCAGGCCAGGGCGGTCATGCATATCTAAAAGAATGGCTATGGTGGGCCGGTTTACTATCAAGTAAGTGAAAAAACTGCAGCCTCATTAATTTCATGAACTTTTTGCACAGATCTGCACTCTCTCCAGATGAATTATATCAAGGTTGTTTTGTTTTTTTTAAAGCTCATATTTGTACATTTAGGAAATAAACTCTTGCCTTATCAGGAAGTCTTATTACTGCATTTCAAAGTGCAACCCTAACAGTGTTGTAAAATACATTAAAACCAACTTAATCCCAATTTGAAGTCAAGACTTCTGAATCTCTTCTTGCATTTAGGTACTAAACCCATGTTTGTATGGTTGCAACACAGTGAACCTCAGACAGTATTGCTGCATCTGCCTATCTACTAGGGGTGGGGATCCATTCACATGAATATTACCATTTTTTGTTTCCCAATTTTTAAATCCAATTTTTTTCCCAGCCCTATTATCTACTCATGTCCGGTTGAATTGCAACATTTTTTTGGGAAATTAAATGTCTTAATCTTTTTACAGTGGGCGCTGGAGAAGGAGCCAACTTTGCAGCGTATGCTTTTGCTCCCGCAACTCTGGTCACCCCTCTGGGAGCCCTCAGTGTGCTTGTCAGGTATGATAAACACAAAAGTTTTGCATAAGCCACCGGTAGTCTTTTCATCAGAGAGCTACGTTGTTTATTAATACTAACAGTAATGGTGCTAGGACACATTTTGTTTACATTTTAAATGAGTCCTGCACAAAACATGTTGTGGCATCTCTTCCTGCAAAGCTGCATTTCAAAATCCATCTGGTTCTGCCTGTCTTTCTCTGTCTACCTTGTCAAACAAATCTCCATAAGTTGTGTTGTTTTTGCAGCGCGGTTCTGTCGTCGTATTTCCTGACGGAGCGGTTAAACCTGCACGGGAAGCTTGGCTGCTTGCTCAGCATCCTGGGTTCTACCACCATGGTCATTCACGCTCCGCAAGAGGAAGAAATCAGCAGCCTCGAAGACATGGCCAGCAAAATGGTTGACCCAGGTAAAGCAGAAATTCTGCTTCGTATTAAAACTAAGACAATGTTCAGTAGTACAATGGCAAGGCTGAATAGGTTGTTGACCCTTTTGTTTTTACCCACAGGATTTTTAATCTTTGCCACTCTTGTCGTCATCGTGGCTCTGATCTTCATTTTTGTCGTGGGTCCCCGCCACGGCCAGACCAACATCCTAGTCTACATCACCATCTGCTCAGTAATCGGTGCGCTCTCTGTGTCCTGCGTCAAAGGACTGGGCATCGCCATCAAGGAAGCAATTGCAGGGAAAAGCGTAGTGAGAAACCCGCTGGCGTGGATCTTGCTTTTGGGCTTAGTGGGCTGCGTAAGCACGCAGATCAACTACCTAAACAAGGCTCTGGACATTTTTAACACCTCGCTGGTGACGCCCATCTACTATGTGTTTTTCACCACGTCTGTGCTCACCTGCTCTGCCATCCTCTTCAAAGAGTGGGAACACATGGGTACAGACGACGTGATCGGCACCCTCAGTGGCTTCCTCACCATCATCGTGGGCATCTTCCTGCTCCATGCCTTCAAAGACATTAGCATTAGCTTGGCCACTCTTGCCGTGTCCATGAGGAAAGACGACCGCTCCTGTCCTGCGGCCAACGGCATGGCCTCCCACAGCAGCTATGAAATGCTACACAACGAGACCACCGAGGACATAGAGGACAGAGAAATGGGTCTGCCTTTTGATAGCGTCTCTAGAAGAAATGGAGTCATGACTTCATCATAGAAATTTTTTTCTTTTTCTGACTTAACCATGGCGTTGTTATAGACATGGTTTAAGGAAACCAATGAGACAATCAACTGCAGGGGGGGGGAGGGGTGGCGTGAACAGACCAGTGGATTGTATTCATTTTAATTTGCCTTACTTTTTCTCAGTTCGACTTTTGTCACGTTCTATTACAGAATTACTTCATTCCTCTGTAGCTATGTAAATACTTTTTTTTTTTAAAGAAATGTTTTGTTATATGTAAACACATTTTCATGCACTGACTTACTTTCTATGAATCAAAAAGAAAGTTTTAATATATATTCTGTATCGAGTCCTGCTGAAGACTACATTTGATAATACATTCACTTTGATTTGGGTTTCGTGATACTTGAAAAATAACAATTTATGTTGAGTCATTCTGACCTTTTTTTGTGGGGGGGGGGTAGTTTTTACACGAAAAACTCTTGAGATGAACCAACAGATTTGTTACGTATTTATTGAATTAAAATGATTAAAACTTCAAACAAGGCACAGTGAATAAATGCTTAACATTAGTATGAACTTTGATACTTTTCAGTTTCCTTTTAAAATGTTTAGCATGCATGTTCAACATATAAAGTACAAATTTACTTTCACCCTTAATAATCCACCACTGCAAACCCTTAAATACTCTTGATCTGATAAAGCTAATTTCCCTCCCTGATCTATCCTTTCTCCAAGTATAAAACAAAGAATAGTTCAACCGGTAAGGAGCAGTGTCTATTCTTCTCTCAT
Organism: Leptatherina wallacei; assembly: GCA_028567055.1. Classification (NCBI taxonomy): domain Eukaryota; kingdom Metazoa; phylum Chordata; class Actinopteri; order Atheriniformes; family Atherinidae; genus Leptatherina; species Leptatherina wallacei. Next base: position 26,017,818 of record JAOXYM010000015.1, on the reverse strand, counting down.
AAGGCACAAGTGAATACAAAAAAAAAAAGAAAAGTGGTCCGACTTCTTACATTTAATGGTCCTTTGCTTGTAAAGAACTAAAGGGAAATGAGAAATATTTTGTGGATAGTCTGGTAATGCTAACAGTGTTTGGAACTCCGCGCTGGTCCGTGCCTCAGCTGCTGGCGAGCGACTGGTGTATCGGGGGCTGGAAGCAGCGCACGTGTTCCACCGGCATGTTCTCGCCGTCTCCAGACTTCATGTACTTGTTCAGGATGGCGAAGATCTCATCGTTCAGGACTTGGAATTTGCGGATTCTGTCCACCATCTTCTTCAGAGGCTAACGAAACACATACGTAAAATTTTAATTAGTTCAATCCTTCTTTGACCTCCTCCTCATGAGGCCTGTTTTTTCTGCCTCCTGTTTGAAGGGACATACCCAATATAAATGAAGTATCTCTTCACAACAAGGGCTGTATGTATAATGTTGGTCTCGACAGAAAGCTGAGACAGATTATTACAGAAGTGTCCGACTCAAGATGTGTCACCGTTACAGAGTAAATTCACATGGACCAGTAGAAAAACGATGAAAACCAGAGGATAGCAGCCCAGTTCATCTAGGAATGAGTAAAGTCATGTCTGATGAGGAACTGTGCAGAAGTAGAAGCTAAAAAAGTGAACCTGAGCAGGTTTCCAGGTGTTTTAATAGAGATGTTATGCAGGTAAATATCTCAGGAAGCCATCAGCTGATATTGATATGATGGACACCTGAGCCTCTTATCAATGATCAGGACAATCCAGGGATAGCCCCACACATATATCATATATAGTATATGATAGGAAGAGTGAATACTTCACTATAAAACCTCCATCTCCATGACAACCAGCAGGACCTTCACGAGTCATTTCAAAGTCAGGGGAGAACATTAGCAGAGTTTTACAGCTGGAATAAAACTGTTGACCACAAAACAGTAAATCTCTCTCTCGCTCTCTCTCTCGCTCTCTCTCTCGCTCTCTCTCTGAGTGTAGCATGGTATATTTTTGTTGCTACTTTTTGTTTACAAAAGGTACCAACAGGCAGTTATGCGGGTTTTCCCCGTCTGAACTCCATGTTCAATATTTTTTGAAGGGTAATTTTGTGTACAGAGACTTCATCTTCTATCATATTTGTTTTTGGTTGTGTTTGGTTTCAAAGTGACAGCATTATCGCTTAGCGCAATATTATCATTTATCGCAATAATTTCTTGATCGCTCGCTCCCGCGAGAGAACGATAGGCGGATCGGTGCGGCGTCTGCAGGGCTCTGCATCGGTCCGTTGTGGTGAAGAAGGAGCTGAGCCAAAAGGCGAAACTCTTAATTTACCGGTCGATCTACGTTCCAACCCTCACCTATGGTCACGAGAACAGTTGATTTGTTAAACAGCTTATTTACATTCTTGTCAACTGTGATATGGCATTATCACCACTAATGTGCCAGTTTAATATGCAGACGGCAAGAGAAGATGGCCATCTGACTGGAGACTGGAAACAGGACGAGTTGTGTTGCTATTATCTGTTGTGAAGGATTAAATAGCAGACTAATAACTGGTTCCAGTGAAATCGTCTTCCCCCTCTAAGACACCACTTCTAGTTTTAATGTTCCACCAACGTGCTTTCTCCTGATGTTGAACTATCCCTTTAACTTGGGGGTTTCACCCCTTGACAGCTGAATTGATGGTGGTTTTTCCTCAGTGCATTTCAGTGAATTGTTACCATGCAAATGAGAGGTTTCAGGTAAAGTGAGTGACGGAGCAGATTTACTGGTGCAACAGTGTGACACTGGCAATATATCAAATGAAGGGACACTAAAAGTAGGTATATGGTGGGGTAACTGACTGAGTCATGTTGATCCTGTCAAAAAAAAAAGGAATAAACTACATTTCCTGTATTCCTTTAAAAGCTGAAGATTATAAAAAGATAAAAGTATTTGTATTTATCATGCAGGGAGCCATTCAACTGCTCTGTTCTGGTTGTCTGGTACATCTCTTCCATCAATCACAGATGGTAAAAGAGGTGTAAAAGGCCCACTATCTAACTTATGCTATTTTCTCAGTGAGGCGCCCCCTATTCGGCATCCATCTTGGATCCTACCTGTACTGTGAGCTCTCTCCAGACAGTAAAAAACTGTCCTTTCTCGACTCTTGTCTTATCTCTTGCTCTTCTTTGGCTCTCCTTAGTTTCCTCTCTTCCTCCGATAACGTCTTCAAACATTTCTTTGCTGAATCCGTCGACGTGCGTTCAAACCGTTTAGTTTGTTTACATTCGTGTGCTAGCGTAGATCGATGCGCAAAGCGAAACTTAGCAGGCGGCGTCCTGGATGTGAAGGTTTTATAGTGCGTTTCTCAGCCGGCGAGGCTGCTGGGCCGCGACAGCCATAGAAATGTACATAATAGATGTCACTGTGCCATCAAACCAGTCCGGAAAGCGGAGTTTTATGGTCGAAAAGTTATATAGTGGGCCTTTAAGTAAAGAGTCCTGTTTCACTGTGCTGCAGCCTACAGGGATGAATGTTCATAAAAACTAGTTCGATAATAATAAAAGTACCACAGTTGATTTAAGGAATCAAATAGGAGCCAGCTGCTGTGAGTTAGATCTTTTTAAAAGAATTATAAAAACACTGGACTGGATGTTGCTGTTGATGCTGCAGCATGTGTAAAATCTCTTTACTGCTATCTGTCGAGATAACCAGATTCACGGACTGGAAGTTCCTAACATGTTATCATATGAGAGAAACAATGAGCAACAACGGACTGATTGTTAAAATAAACTGTTGATGTTCGGTACATTAGATGGTGGTACAAATACATTAAAATTATATATATTATTAATCATAAACTTCATGACTAAGTTGTTGATACTGCAAATTAGAATTAGGTCCAAATCTGAGCCAGTTGGGATTAAAAGTCTTCTCATCTCTCCAACTCACCACGCTCTTGATGATCTCATCCTTTCCGTCATGTTTCTGCACCTTCAGAAGGTGATAGCTGAAGTCGAGGATGTCAAAGCGTCTCTGTTGTCCCAAGAGGGCGATGATCATGCAGCCGGCCCAGTGGAGGCCATCTCCGAAGCACTGCCTGCAGAAGAGGAATGGTGATGGTGGCGGGGAGGTCAGTAATGATGCAACACTTCAAATCTCACTTGGTTGTGATCCAGATGTGCGAGCTGCTGCACTCACTCCACTGTGAACTCGTGGGCTCCCACAGGGATGCAGTACACAAACTGCATGGCGCTCCAGAGGCGGTGGAACTCCACGCACTCGTCTACGTGCATCACGCCGTTACTAGGCAACGGGCCACGCCAGATGGGGTCGTCCAGGAAGCCCCGCACGCGCGTGAGGATGACTTCGAACATGGACAGGCCGCAGCACAGCCTCTCTTTGGTCAGCAGGTCGCCCTCGCGAGCGATGGCTATTTGCTAAAAGAGAAACGAGGCAGGAAACGAGCTTCACCACCGGTTGCTAAGAGACAAACGATGTTGGATCTTCACATTTTCATTGCGTCATACCTGTGGGGTGCCAAGACGCTCTATCAATGGGACCATGTGCAGCGCCGTGTATTTAGCCTCCAAGCGCTTCATCTTGGCATCCAGCCGTTCCCCTTCTACACAGGAAGGACAACAGAAGGATAAAGTGGGGTTAACCAAGCTTGTGGAACTACTAGCACAACAAGCATGTTCGGTGGTAAAATCAACAAATCCGATTAAAAATAAAGTGATGCCACTCAGAAATGCTTCACAGGTAGCCAGAACCCAACTGAATTGAATAGACTAAAAGCTTTTTTCATCTTCCTTCACCACCTCAAACACTAGTTTCACTTTACTTTCATTACATCCCACATGCACCACTTCCCCAACTCTCGCTTAGATTGCGAAACGTGTATTAATCCAACTCTGAAACCTGAAAACAGATTCCTATCTCAGCCTCCAGCAGAATCCCTCCAGAGTTCTGTTCTGATCGGAGCTATGGACGGGTCCTCCAATTGCAATTGATAACTCTGTTCATTTTATTTACTTGTTCTGTTTTAATAAACCTTTTATATCTTTTTCCAACTCATCCAGACTATATTATTCTTAACTTTTGAAACCAGGCCCCAAAGTGAATAAATGAGGGTCAAAAAAATCTACTTTACAGCAACATTTTAACATATTTGTTCGGTAAAAGATAGAAAAAAGCTACTTAATAGGTCCCACCTTGTGGTTTAGTAAGGTGGAGGAGTAATTCATGTCCATCCTGGTAACCTTGATTTTTCCTGCACCATTTCATTTATAAAACATGTCTGAGAAACACCACAGAGCAAATATATTGCTAGCTACAGGTGTTTACAAGTTACATTTAAGACCTGTTTTAGGCCACTTCGAACAGAATTTAATGTCCATTTCACAGCCAGACTGGCAAAAATCAATGACTCCTAGATTTAAAAAAAATGCATTTATTTCCATCATCAGTGGCAGATTGTTACACTGACTTAGGTCTGCATGTAAAGTATAAAGCTGTGCACATCGCTGGCACGCCCACAGCTCAACAGGCTGAACCTTCCATCATCGTATTAATCTATAAGCCGTATTACAGCTTAAAATGGATCCACTATTCTTTATAGGTTTTGTTAATGTCTCAAACACACGGCCCAGACATAAACACAGAAGGAGGTTTAAGCTTCGCTGATTGTTCATGCGACTCCAGAGTCTTGATCGCCATCGTTCCCAGTTTGATGTTCTTCTTGCTTCGAATAGGTTCTCCACCCGTGTCAACCAGGCCGAGAATGACCCTTTGTCCAGCCACGTAATGTAAAATTTGTATTTTCCCGTTTTTACTCATCGAATCCACAATGAATGACAATCAGATTGGCTCAAACTGATTGTCTGTGAAGCGCCCTGAGATGACATTGTCGTGAATTGGCGCTATACAAATAAAGATGAATTGAATTGAATTGAATAAAATTCTCAAGTCACTGTCAGGTGGATTGCTTTCACGCATAGATAAAAGCTTCATGTGTGTTGGGTTAAATGTTCACTAATCATTTCTCTTTGCCAAAAAATTGGTTCCTAATATCAATTTAATGGTCAGAAATGAGTTCACTACTGTCCCTTTGCAGTTCGGACATTTCCCCGACACATCTTAACGCGATACAGCGTACAACTTTAGGCCGACATCATTTCAGACATACCGTATTAAATTTAAGACCAAAACTGCTGAATTAAAGGACTTTTTAATGTAATAAATGGATATATTTGTAAATTTAAGACTTTTTAAGACCCTGCAGGAACCCTGATGAATGTGGTTTCAACATGGCGTGGGGGGTGGTCCATTGTCACTATATGGATTTTTGGTAGTTGCATGAAGGGGTTTTTCAATGGAAAAATAAGTTGGGAACTACTGCCGTAGATTATACGATCCTCTTCTCCAGGCTGGAGCAGAGGGTGGGAATCACAAGCTCAACTTCAGGTCCTACCTCTTGGGTAAAGGTGACGATTTTACCTCCACCTCTGCTGCCCTCCCCAGGAGAGATACCACAAGGCTCCATTGTAGAACCGCTTCTTTTATCTTTATGCAGACGACTGTTAAGTGTTATTCCCTCTGAAGCTCATTGGTTCAGATAAGGGGAGGCACCAATGACATCAGGAGATGGATGACACTAACATTTATTCATTTTAATGAGAACAAAAGTGAAGTTAAACGGTTCAGGTCTTCCAGCAACAGCAGGAACCGCTGCATCTAATGCCCCTTTCACACTAGCACCTACTCAGCCCGGCCCGGCACCACACCGCCCGGTTTGTTTGTGTTCCCATTA
>JAOXYM010000015.1:25983878-25995104 GCA_028567055.1 Leptatherina wallacei | reverse complement strand
TCATCATGGATGTGCAGCAACTGTGTGATGCTATCATGTCAATATGGAGCAAAACCTCTGAGGAATGTTTCCATCACTTTGGCAAAATGGACCTAGTAAAGTGGCCAGTGAGTGTATATATTAGGCCAAAAAACTATTGCAAACACTGTTTACCATTTCAAGTCAGTGTTTCTAGAAAAGCTGTGTTTACCTGTGGTATTGCACGAGAGCAGCTCCTCCAGGTGTACAGCATGACAGCGTACTCCTGCCCCTCCTCCAGCATGTCGTTCTAACGCAACAAACAAAACAATGATTCAACGTCAACAAATTATCTGTCGAAAAACAAAATATTCCAAACAGGCGGACATTTCTAAAGGAAAAACAAAGCACAGTAAAACTAGTACGTGCATGCACCACTGCTTCTTTTCTAAGCTATTTATTCCCAGCGGGTAGAAGGGGAAGACCCACCCTACCTCCATACAAAGTGCTATTTGATCCAGACCCCAAGTAATTATCCCTCACTAATTAAAACACAAAGGCCTGCTTTTCCTGTCAAGCAAAGATCCAAAGAATCTGTTTGTCCCTGGACCATTTGCTTCTGGGCCTGGATCTTATGACTTGCCTGCTGGACAATTACAAATATTTTGCTGGGACAGCCAAGTCCCACACCAGATCCTGGTTCCAACAAGCCTTTGACCTCATTATGTGGAATTTATTTTTCCCAGCAGCTCAAAACAAAAGGGGGAAGAAAAAAAAAACCCAGATCACGAAGCAGTGTTGAGTACCATGCTGGAGTGAACGGTGGCCTGCTCGATGTATCTGGCGATGCCAGTGACGAATGCATTTCGGTCCTCAAAGTTGGTGTTGAAGTTGGGCTGTGGGGAGATAAAACGTAACATTTATTTGTTGTTATTCTTCTGACGTTTTCTCAGATGTCCACTAAGAGAAAATATGTTTGCCATCATAGATGAGAAACTACTGTATACAAAGTATGAGAGGAAGAGTGCCTCGGTTTGCATTAGTGAGCATTTAGACAAAGTAGTCAGAACTTACCTGATACATGACGGAGGAGGGAAGGGGCTCGATGCATGGCTGCTGGTCTGGGAGCGGCAGCTCCTCCAGCAGGTCCACGTTGGAAAGAGCATCCTCTAAAGTCACTGCGGACGTCATGCTGCCGAAAAGGACAAACAAGCATCGTTTATTACTTTTGTCCAAAAGCAGAAGACTGAAATGCCTTTTTTTTTGTTTTGTTTGAATTAAAACACAACATGCCAGAAAAAGAAACATCTACCAAACACATAACAAAATACTGGACAAATTAATATTAAAGAGGATCAGCAAGTTATTCTACTGATTCTGAGTGGAGTTTGAATGTATTTATTTACCAATGACAAGCCAAGTTTGAGCTAATCGGAAGCTAGTTGGACCAGCCAAGAATACCAACCTTATAGCTACTGTGGCAGCATGGCCAATACTTTATCATGACTTTAGATATTTTATCAGAGGTGAGAACCTGTTGCAGCTATGGAGGGATGCACCAACACAGCATGTGATGGTTTGATCAAACCAAAATTAAATTTATCCTTGAAACCTCCCAACCCAGGAAACAAAAACAGCTGCATGCAAAGCAAACTAAAGAACCACTACTAAACTTCAGCAGGTTTTCTCAGAAACACGCCCCCTAACAGCGGCTAATCCAGCATCCATCTTCGTCCTGTCTCTTCTCTGAGCTCTCTCCAGTCAGTCCAATGTCGACTCTTGTCATATATTTTCCTATATCCCTCTCTCTCTCCTTCTTTTCCTCTCTTCCTCTCATAACATCCCCTTGCATTTCTTTGCTGAATCATCCACGGTGTGCGTTTAAAACAGCCAGTGTAATGTTGATATCCAGTTGCTGGCGTGTGTTACAATACCGTAGAGCGAAATTCAGCTGGAAAGAGATGCAGTACCCTGGAATAAAAACTTGCGATGTGTAGTTTCTCAGCCCGGGGATAATGAAGGGCAACAATGGCTCAAGGACTGCACATAATGTCAGTGTAGCATCGAAACACGTATTTTTAAAAGGTCGGAAAGTTGCAAAATACAGCTTTAAAGTTCCCCACGGTCTCATGTAAAAGGTGGGACATGTCCTGGACAACACCTCCCATCCTTTACATGAAACTGTGGGGGCTCTCAGTAGTTCCTACAGAAACACGCTGCTGCACCCTCAGTGCAAGAAGGAGCTCAGGAGGTCCTTTATTCCATCAGACTGATCAACAGCAGTCATAACAGACACACTTGTTTCAACCCTCATTCTACTTCGACCACATTCGTCTGTATAAAACACAACATGATACACTTGTCCTTCAACTATGTTAGTCAGTGCATGATGTACACTCTCCTTTCATGTCTTATTCTATTATTGTAAATTTAATAGGATCTTTATGAGGCGTTTAGGTTCCTGTTTGTGCAAATAGATATCAGTCTGTACGCTACACTTCCTGTGAAGTGTCAACCAGCAGGGTCAGGGCTGAATCATGACAACACACAGCAGTGCTGAAGAGAAAACTTCCTCTCTCTGGCATTTGCTCTGTACTGTATTTAACCTGCAGACACCACCTCTACGTGGCAACAGTTTTGTAACAACATACCTGAGTATATTTTTGTACTCGGATCAAGTACAGGCAAGTGTGCAAAGTTTAAAAAAAAAAAAAAAAGAGGCTTCACCACAGATTCCTAACAACAATCACTTACTTTAAAATAATAAAAGAGAAAAAAAAAGGAAAAATAAACATGCAATCATTGTTACGTCATGTTTTCTCACATTACTCAACAGCTACCTCGTTCACACATGTGAGGTGTGTAGTCAACGATGTGAAGTTAGATGCAGACGGACGTGTACTGCATCAGTAAACGTGCTGTGGTATGCTTTGGTTTGCTTTCTCAGTGCCGCTGCATGTCAGGCACACTGACAACAATAAAAAAAACAAAAAACTGCAATCAGAACGGATGATGAACCCAGCCAAAACAATTCACAGTGACTGACAATCAAGACAAAAGCCCTGCGGTCAATGCGTCCACAGGATCAGGGTCGGCGGGGGTCACCGACCTCATGCTCTAGAGAGGAAAGTTAGACACAAACACGAGATGATCTCAACAAAACTGCTGCATGAAGTTTTAAAGATTCTTTTAAAGTGAACCAAACAGCAGCGCGTTCACACTGCCGCCGTTTGTTCCACTCTAAACCACCATGGGCCGGGGGTCTTGGTTCACTTGGAGACGGACTATCCAGTCCCCAGATGGACCAAAAAAGGAACTGACATATGCCAACCGAGACAAAGCATCAAAAAGAGGAAGAAGAAGAAGAAAAAGAAAGGCATATAGAGTGTCTGGGTAGGAGGAAAGACAAAGCTAACAGCGTGTGTTCAAAGAAGCCGATGGCAGGTGTGGTATGTTGTGAACACCCCAGTAAACTTAGGAACCCTAAGACTGCATCGTGTTTACTGTTTACTTGCGGTGAAGGAGCTGGTAGAAGCACGAAGATTTCAGTCCTAGCCAATCAAGGAGCACAGTTTTCTTCTTCGTGCTTTTTCATTATTGATCAGTGATCGTTTTGGGGAGTATCACCCCTTAGCGAGCAGTTGTTTTTAACTATGTGATCCGCTTGAGTTGGGGGCAGTTTAAGCGCAAATCAAACCAAAGGAAGGTGTGAAATTTTTCAGAAATCCCCGCCCAACTGAACCGAGTCCCCCAAACTATCCTGGTGTCATAGGTGGCTAAACTCCAGCAAACAAGTCATCATTTTATCTTGGTTACGTACTCAAGCAGAAATATCTCTTTTCAGCTGTCAGGAAGGCTCCTTATAAACAAATACTCATTATAAAACACAGAGAATGGCTTTATACTGACCAAGCCATGCACTCCAGATTGATTTCCACTAAGCATGTGCACCTAAACAATATCAGGAGCTGCAGCTTTGATGTGTTCACTAAACAGGTTAGTGCCTGGTTTAACTTCTTCCATCTGATGGCATCTTATTAAGTTAGTTGGATTCAACTTCACTTAAACAGCTTAAAGGGAAAAGTACACTTCTAGCAAGGTGTTATGTCACCAATTAAACAAATGAATTATACTAGTTAGTTTCTAAGATTGAGCAATGATTAATTTCCTGTTTTACAGCTGTGAGTCATACCTTAAGCTTGAAGTGACTTTATGATTGAGGTTTGCTAGAATTGTTCTACTATATCTCTACTGGTTTGAAAGTGTGAAAGTTGCAACCTGTTTTATTGATAAAGCAGTTCACACCCTCAGTATAGATGCAGCAGTATCTGCATTTTGTCATTGTAATCGATCAAAATCCAAATGTTAATGTGCAACAAAATGATAATTTAGGATACTTAGCAAGATGAAGAGTAATCAGTGGGTGACATTTATCACTCTGCATATTAACACCACAAGTTAAAAATAGATGTTTGTTGCAAAATACCATCAGAGTGAGAAGGAAGTCAGATGGGAAGAGATATGCAAAGCAGATTTGAAGCTTGCTACAGTAAAGATTTAGTTAAACATCTCTTTTTCTTTAAGTTTGTGAAACTTGGCTGCACACGGTTAAGTATTCAGTACCATTAACTACAAATGATGCATCAAAACAGGGAACTGTGAACCTCAGCAGCTAGAGGCATGTGATGCATCACCTACTTCAAAAGAGGAAGGACCGATAGTGAACATGGACCCTGATTAAAACACATGCAAAAGAGTTAACACGTGTTGTTAATTAGACATGCAGGAGAAAAAGTAAAAAGCATAATAACTTCTCAGCTTATTCATCACCTTTACAAAAGGAGAAAAACCCACTACTAATGAGAAAAGGGGAACCTTTGTGGCCTTTGCTTTAGTGCACAGTTCCCTCTAGAGATGTCTCCACATGAGAGACAGACAGGGAACAAATTAGAGAAGTCGTGCCTCTTTAAGTGACACCATGTGTTTGCAGGGCTTCCTGTAATCACACGGTAAGGAGCTTAAACCAGCCTCAAGAAGGCAAATAGGTGCACCGAGCAGTGAACAAACAGCACTCACCGGTGGTTGACCGATTCATCTTTCAGCACACTCATCAGGCCAATCATGACATTTTAGGCTTTACAATTAACTTAAAAGGCAGTATATGTTAAACAATGATTATTATCATCATTTAGTTGATTCATTTAAAACAAACGACCTGGAAACAGAGAGCAGAACAGACCTACTTTACCAGCATGCTACAGCTGTGATTATAGTTTTAATTATGCACAAAAAGGCCAGTTTTGGTCACAGTAATGGTCAAGCTGCAGCTTCTCCTCTCTGACAAAGTTACTGTAAGTGCAATAAAATCTGCTGACTTTTTAAGAGTTTTAGCAAGAAAACCCTGACTTTACAAGATGCATTACCCCCTCTTCAATTTACTGGCAAGTACTTCCCAAATGAAATGACTGAATGAACCTGCAAAACATATCAGAGGTGACACCTTCAGCCCTTTTCTCACAAGCCGACACAATTTTTGAGGTCTTATTGAAACATCTGTGGCTCGCTTTGGTCAAGATACCACAGATCAGCTCATTCCTTCTCATGAATTTATACCGCTGTTCACATCGGCCTGTTGTAGTCATGTAGTGAAGCACAGCAGTAGGAAACAGCATACATTAATAACCTGAGATTCCCACTAGCACACAGCTCAGACAAACAACCACCAAACTCATTTATTTTCAAGTATCATTTTATGCTCTAATTTTATATCCGTAGTAATTCCTCCATCAGCTCCGTAAACCCTGGACTTCCCCGATGTACGTTGTTTACAATTTTTAAAGGGTAATTTTGCTTTTAAGTACTATGGATGCACTGATGCTAATACCAGTGTGTATCGGTCCAATACTCATGTATTCATTCTTGTACTCATACTTGGTATTCATTAAAATGTTCTGATACTACATAACCCGATACCAAACATTAACACGATAATACAAAGAGATTAATTTGTGGAATTAAAGGGTTAATTAACGCATAAAAAAACAAAGTTATTACTCACACAATATCAAAAATCCAGATTCAGCATCATCTCAGTGAAAGAAACTGATTTTATCCTCCTTATTTATTATGTTTCTGATAGCTTTCAAGCCTTACATTTAGATTTTTTTTTTTATCATTGGGTGTCCAGAAACAAACTGGTGGTACTTTAAACTACGAAACCACGATAGTGTAACAGATGCAATCTTATAATTTAACATCCTGTTTCTGAAATTTTCAAGGGCTCCCTGAAAAATTGCTGCTACCCGTATTGACCGTTCAACAATTCTCTAGTTATGCTCCAGACTGATGACCATCCTTACTTCTGAGACTCTTTAATGTGCTCTTTTTTTATACCCAGTCAGTTTGCTGACCCGTCACCATTTAACCTAATTAGTTGCAACAGGTTCCTCCAGCAGTTTTCAGGACTACTTAGTTTTCCAGCCTTTGCCGCCCCCCGTTCCAACTTCTCTGAGACATGTCACTGCCATCAAATTCATGATGAGCTTGTACTTTTTCATTATGTTTTTCAACATTTGACATGTTTTCTATGTTTTATAAAATTACATCCAACTCCACAGTAATTCCAAGGCAACAGTGGAGTTAAACAGAAATCCTGCACATGAGTGTGCATCGCGTTTCTTGTTTTTATACGTGTAAGGATGCATTTTAAAGTAGTCAGAGTATGCAAACATTATTCTTAAAAAAGGGGAAACATAAACCTGTGGTAGAAAAGAACGTGCAGTTTTCTTAGACCTGAAGGAACAGAAGGTAAAACATTTGACAATTTCACAAACTCTGCACCAAACATCCATTTAATCACACTCAGCTCTATCTGAAGATGTCTGAGGCGGCGACATTCTTATCAAATCAGAGAACCGACACAAAAGCAAGAAGCTATGCCCTGCAAAACATTCACCTCAGACTTGGCAACAACAAGAAAAAACAAAACAGCTGCTATGGCACCCGCTTTATCACTTCATGAGCTTGCTGCATGAAACAATGCCAATCTGGAGGAAGTTAAAGCTGTTTTTGAAATGAAGGTGTGAAAACTCCTCTATAAAACATGTCACAATCCTCAGCACTTATCAGTGCAATATTACACTCAAAGTATCTCAGTATCAATCAGCACATACACATTACCTTAATACTTCACGCTACTTGTTTGGTCTCTTGTATGCTCCAAAATATATTCAATAGACAAGTGTATTATAATAGCTCCAGCAATATTACATCACATAGACCAATGGTAGAAAATAGAAACCCACCAAGTTTCAGAGGCTTTACTGTACCATACACTTTACATATTTTTATATGCCACTTGAAGGGTGTTCTTGTGTGGATTTAAGGCATCCTTTAAAGAAGAAGCAAAACCACTTAGGGAAAAAAAACCGCTGCTTTCTCACCAAACAACAGATAAGATTTACATAAAGTATCTTCATGTCATCACAATCCCTTCTTCCTCCTTTCCTTCCTTCCTTTGTGCCTAAACTGACACTGATAAAGACGTTCACAAATCAATAATCAAAAAGAGTTGTTCTCAGTAGAGCAGCTTCCCCTATATGCTTTTAATTTACATTTTCAAAAAAATTTTTAAGGGGGTTTATTTGATTAAATAGCTGCAACCCAAATATAGTATTTCCGACTGTTTGAAAGCGCTGTTTACAGTGACGGAATGGGCAGTGAATGCATCACCATGGCACAACTATCATGGATGGCTACTACAGTACTTCAACTGGCAAGTGGTAACTTCCAAATGAAAAATATTATAATAATAATAATAAAAATAAAGCAGTGAAGCATCCTCTTTCGTATTTCACACATTTGTGTGCCAACTTCAGAGTATGACTTTCTTTTTCGGTAACTTCTTTCTGCTGCAGCTTTCACACCTGGTGGACACATTAATCGCCTCTACAGGTGGCAAGTTGTTATAATAAATAAAATAAAAAATCTAAATATATCCAAACTTGGAGAAAAAAAAAAACGTTTTTATAAAAATAGTTATTTGATGTGTAGAAGTCCTCCCTCCCATATGTAATGGCTGTATCCCTGTTCCGTACTGTGGCCTGAGATTAGTCACAGCTCAGGCCTGCGAGCCAGGAAAATAGCTTTGCTTTGCAACAAGCTGTTAACCTTGTGAAGCTAATTGTTCTGAGCTACTTTTGAAATGAAATGTCTGTTTTGAATGAATAACTTTAACGAAGAGGCGTTATGGATGATACACCCTAAACCATGCAACACCATTTTTTTTTCTCGGGGTCGTGGGCGAAGTAAGCTTGATATCCTCACACTCGGGAACCAACTTCGCGATCAATCATTCCTACTTACCCGGAGTTGTCGGTTAGCAAGGAAAAGTTGTGTGTGTGTATATATATGGACTCCACTACTGCGCCATTAAGCCGGAATGTAGATCCTTCTCGCAACCCCGAACGTCCCGAGTTTGAACGCCTTCAGCCCGAGTTTCTTTTCTCTGTCGTCGGCCAGAGGAATCTTCCCTCGGTCGGTGTTATTATCATGGGCGGGGGAGAGAAGTAGAGCAGGGAGTTCCTGTCCCTCAAACAGGAAAACTCAACAGGAAACTCTAGTCAGAGCTGCGGTGCTAGCCTCCTCCGCTAGGGCAGGGACGCCTGGGATAATCGGTGCACGCTCAGGAATGTAGGCATACAGTAACACCTGCGTGAAGCTGGCCCCCCACCCCACGCAAAACAGAGGGAAAATAGTCCCAATCGTAACCTGTCCGCATGTATGGGGGGTGATTAGTGCCCAACACCCCGCCCCCATAACACAGAAAAATTAATAAATGAATGAATAAATGAAATAAAAACTTGAATTGATTTAAAATAATCACTACTAATGGTAATTTTGACAATTTTAATCAAATATTCAAATAAATAAAACAAAAGAAATATAAAAATTTTCTGTAACAATTGATAGAACTGGATGTAGTTTTTAATAGCTTGGTCAAAAGTTTGGACATATTCATGAATGAAATTAAATGAATATGAAATGAAATGAAAAATACTTTATTTATCCCTCTTAGAGGGAAATTATTGTTGTAGCAGAGTTTGTTTGTTTTTTTGTTTTTTTTGTTTTGTTTTCAAAATAATAATAATAATGATGATACAAACAATTAAATTTAAGTCGAAGATAGGGCCTTGTTCTGGAGGGTGATGGCTACTGGCAGGAATGATCTCCGGTACCTTTCCGTCTTGCACCGGACTTCATGTTGTTATCACAAAAATGCCAAAATTGTGTTGGCAAAATTATCTATAAAAATACAACCCCAATTCCAAAAAAAGGGAGACACAGTGAAAGGTGTGAATAAAATCCATGATACAATAATTTGCAAATCTAATAAACCTACATTTTTCCCTAATAGAACTTAAATATACCAGATGGTAAAACTGAGACATTTTAACATTTATGGGAATATATTTACTCATTTTGAATTTGAAGTTTCCAAATAAATGGGGCAACCTCACAGCTCCCTTTTTGCTATGAGGTTGCGGTGCTAACCACCACACCACCTTTTAGCCTATTTATAAATCGATATGTTCTTAATAATTTTGTCCAGTGCTGTAAAAAAACACTATCACAGGAAACAGCGGGTGAACGGGGGTTTTATCCAGGAAATGCACCCATAGAAACACGTTTCCATGCACTTTTTGGGTGTAAGAAAATCTGACAGTCTACAGTAAACCTAAAAAAAAGCAGTTTTCACACAGAAACTGTTCAATAGTGCCGCAGCGAGGAAAAGTCTTAGTGTACCATGTTACACCATGCTGGGTGTCCCTTAGACATACGATCCAACTCTGATGTAATCACTTCCGATCCAACTCTGATGTAATCACTTCCGACATCAACTTTGCGTATTAGCATGACTTAGCCTTTGAGAAGGCATTGTGAAAGGGGCTTTTGACAACAGGACAACCGTGGAAACCACTTAGCCTCTTGCCTCCCCCTCCCTAACTGAACTCATACCACAAATGAGTCTAATAGGATAAGTCTAATCTCAGGCTAATAGCTTGCACAGTGAATGGGTAAAGAAAGGAAGGCAGTCTTTCTTAGACTCCATTATATTTTTGAGGAACGCTAACAGAAAGTTATGTCTCAATCTAATTTATACTCCTATTTCATTAATCATATATGTATAGATACATACATATATCTGTACATATATATAGTATTTATTGTATATAAATACAATTTTGGATAAATACAAATTTAAATCAAGGTAAAGGAAAACAATATATTTAAGTACATTAGATATACAATTTTTGGGTCTGAAATTCAGACACTATGACATACACTTGCCACTTTATTAGGCGCACCTGTTCAGTTCCTTATTAACACCAATATCGAAGCCAATCACATGAAAGCAACTCAATACATCTAGTCATGTAGACGTGGTGAAGACGACTTGATGCAGATTTTCACAGGCTGTCCAGTTAATATCAGCATAAAACAAATAATTACTGAGAAATAAGCAGCTTGGGAGTGTCTGTGTATCACTCTCTGTGTTTCTGTGGCTCTCAACCTGAGCATCAGAATGAGGAAGAAAGGAGATTTGAGTGACTTTGAACGTGCCATGGTTGATCTACTGGGATTTTCACACACAACCATCTCTAGGGTTTACAGAGAATGGTTTGAAGAAGAGAAAATACAACACAGAAGCTTCTACAAGAAAGGACCAAGCAGACTCTACTCCTTAAGGAGGCCAAGGCCATTCAGTGTCTGCACCAAGATGTGTCATATCTTCTTTAAGTGTGTTGTGGAAAGTTCAATCTACTTTGCAGCCATCTGCTGGGGCAGCAACATCAGAGCCAGAGACTTTAAGAAGCTGAAGAAAGTGATCAAGAAGGCTGGTTCTGTGCTGGGGATAACTCTGGAGCTGATTTTCCACAGAAAAATGCTGCACAAGCTGCATTATGAACATAATGGACAATTCGCAAATTGTGTTCAGTGAGAGCTTTCTTTCAATTTCCTGCAAAACAGAAAGATAAGGATACCAGTCCTGCCAGCAACCATCAGCCACCAAAACAAGGCATTATCTTTTAATGAAACATTTTTGTTAAAAAAAGAAGAAGAAAAAACCTACTGCAACATCATAATTTCTTTCTGAGATTAATCAAGTTTTGTTTATTTTTTTAATTTAATCTCAGTCTAATATTCCACCTTTGGGATGTGGTGGAACGGGAGATTCTCATCATGGATGTGCAGCAACTGTGTGAT
>JAOXYM010000015.1:25964211-25975357 GCA_028567055.1 Leptatherina wallacei | reverse complement strand
GTTCATCTAGGAATGAGTAAAGTCATGTCTGATGAGGAACTGTGCAGAAGTAGAAGGTAAAAGAGGGAACCTGAGCACACTTATACATGTTTTAATAGAGGTGTTACACAAGTAAATATCTTGATGTTGATGATGGACACCTCTATCAATGGTCAGGAGGATCCAGGGATAGCCCCCACATTCTCCTTAGAAACACCATGAGGATCCAGAAAGAAGTGAAGCCCAACATAGTTGATGATAGGAAGAGGGAATACTTCACTATAAAACCTCCTTCATCTCCATGGAAACCAGCAGGACCTTCATGATTCATTTCAAACTAAGGCAGAGTCGTAGGAGAACACATTAGCAGAGTTTTTTCTGGAATAAAAGTTTAAGACATGATGTCTGATTGTGGCTGCTAGCTCCCAGAATTTTATTCCACAGTGATGAAACAGACATCTTTGTAATCAGCAGAGTCTCTGCTTTCATATGACACCTTATTTATGCGGTTTGCTTAAAGTGGAGAAATTAGTTGAAACTCTAAAAAGGACAGCGCTGTTCTCATGCTTTTGTTACATTCCCATATAATTGTTTGGGGTTTAAATTGTTTCATTTGGATGCCAATGCTTGGTAGAGCCTTTAAGCTGAGTTTCTCCCCATGATTTTGGCATGCTACGTGTTAGGATTGGTGCAAAAATCTTTTGTACTGCATGTATCTCATGCTGTTCCTTGTACAGGGGGCTCTTTCAACTCCATTTCTTGAGAAGTGAAAAGTTTCTTCACTAGGATTTCAGTCACATCTGTTCTAGTTTTGTTTGTTGTATTTCTGTTGTGTCCCCTGACATCATCTCCAGCTCCCACTTTGGCTGTAGTCCCATATCCGTCTACTCCTCCCCTGCTACTGTCTTATAATGGCAAACAAGCTAAAAAATTCAGCATGCAAACCTTACAAATCAAATTTTCGAAGCATTCACGCAAACCAGGTGATGACCCAATGAGCTGAGCCAATTTCTCTGCAACATGAAAACTGGGCTTGAAATCTTGCATTGTGAACCTGACTTCAACTGTTTGATAGAGATCAGTCAGACAGGTTGTGTGACCGATCTCCATCTACCTTACATCACTCATGTAGTATTTAACTACTGCAACTACAAGAGGAGTACTCTGCCAAGTGTGAACAATACAAAGACCCATTAATGCTGAAAACCTTGTCGTAATAATGTGCCTATAAAGAAGCTGGAGCTTCAACAGCAAGACTGGTAATCGATCGGAAATTAGACAGTGATGTACCCAAATGGCTCGCATGATTAACCTTACCATCGCATATGAGCTCTCTTTCAATTCTCGTCAGCTCTTCTTTGAAGCTGGTAAAGTATTTGTTAAGCGCCCACACAAAAGCCTGGTAGGTCCTGAAAGGAGGGTCTGAGCCCTTCCTGGAGCTGTGTGAGGAACCAGAGCCTGGTGGGCAGGGCTCCGAGCTGTACCCCGTCACCTCGTCTATGAACCGCTGCAGCCTGAACACCGCCTGCCCGTACACAGCGATATGCTCCAGCACAGAGCGCAGGCAGTTCTGCAGCACAAAAACAAGACAAATCGGATTACTTCCTGGAACAGAACACATTCTCTATCAAAGGATCAGTAACTTCCAACTCACACCGGTCAGATGAGTTACCACCACATTATTCCTCACTGACACTTTTCCATCATGATGCTGGAATATAAAGTGTTTCTTAACACCAGAGAGGAGCCTGTAACGTAAAAATCATACAGGGAAATTATTCTCATCTCCTCAATCAAACAAGGATTCACAAGTCTGGGCATGCAGGACAGTACAATGTAAGAGGAAAAGCAGAAGATCAATTCTTCTATGTAGAGAGTCTCACACTGCAGCATCAGTGGTCTTACCACAATGTCTCTCGTATTACTTGGGCTTCTGTGACAAAGGCCTTTTCCTCTGGCAGATACAGTGGGTCAGTGTTATACAAGTGCTGATCCCTGCGAAGAGAGGTGCCAAGCATAAACATGTGAACTTTCTAAGTCAGTAAATATGTGCCATCTTTAAACAACCCACTGATATGCAGACACATGATATTTGTCTGGTTACTTTCAAATTCATTTTGCATTGATTAGCATATTTGTGGGAGGTTTTCGTGCACAAAGGAAAAATTTAATTTCATAGATGCTTTAGATTTCCCATAAAAGTATTTCAATGTTCTAATACTCTTTAACTTTACTTTGCAATACTGGCCTATTAATTGTTGAAGCGTAAAGAAGGCAGCAAACTTGAGGGCAGTGTGTCCTTCAAAACAGCTGAATCAACTGGACAAGTGGAGGACAAAAAATATTATAAATCTGGACATTTCATTTACAGAAGCTTCATCAGAAATGGTCTCCAAGCAAGGATGGCTGCCAGGAAGCTACTCATAAGGAAGGGAATCAGGAAGGAAAGGCTGAAGGATGCCAAATGATTCAAGAACTGGACTGAAAATCAGTGGTAGCAGGACTAATGGGGGGGATGGATCCTCCCCAGAGCCCAAAACCTCAACTTTATTGAAGAAACATGGGATCATCTTGACAGAGAACAAAAGGCAGCCAACATCCAAAAGAACAGCTTTGGAAAGTCCTTCAAGTAGTCTGAAGAACTGTAGCTGAAAACTCTAAGAGTTCAGAATAAAGCTGCTCAGGCCAAATATTGTCATCTAAGCTCCTAAGAATCGTATAAACTGTTTTTCTTGTATTCTGTGTTTTCATAGATTTTTGCATGTTTCAATAAATTGCTGCACTTATTTCCTGAAAATCTATAAAGAGAGACAGCATAATAGATTCTAGCAAAAGAGGGATTTCTTACCAAACATTGAGTAAGTTGGAGTGTAAATGCAAGCTGTGAGGAAAACGAGGGGCATGAGCCACCCAGTATGGTGTCACGACATGCTGTTCAAGCCAGGCCCGGGCATCTGGCTCACCCACTGGAAAGGCGGACATAACATAAATCTTCATATTAGCTGAATCTCAATGTTACCAAATCATAAAAATGTCACTATATTCTCTCTAATGTACATTATTTCCAATCTGAATGGCTCACACCTGTCCATGTGACTGGAACCGTCTTGCTGGTGACATCCTGGTCCTCCTGGGGCGTTCTATCCAACTGAATCCCAGAGTCCTCCCTGCTGATTGGCTGCTGAGTGTCATCATCCTCGCTCTCATCCTCAGACCACTCCTAAAAAGTAGTCGGATTATTAGAAAAATCCATCTTTGGGCTTTTATATCCTTTAAATTGCACATTCAAGCATTGTTTTCCACAAAATGTACATCTGATGATGATTTACTCACAGGGGTATCAGGGTACGGCCCAATTTCTATATCCTCACCCTCCATCAGATACTTAGCCCAGTCAAAGTTATCCTCTGGTTCTGGACAGATACAAGTTAAAGAGACCATGATTAATGGGACATGCCATGTCAAGAGTTTCAAAAACAATATCAAACATCAGCTCACCAGCCTCCTTCAGCCTGGGTCTCTCAGTAAAGCTTGTGTTACAGGGGGACCCCGATAAGAAAAGCAGTAGTGACAGCATGCTGTAGTGTGTGTCCGTCTGTCAGGGTACAAAGTTTCCTGTCAGACAGTTTGTTATAATCTTTTCACATCTATGGTCAGGATATTGTGGCTTTATCATGAGGATGAAAAACAGGACATGATGAAAGGCGTTGAGCAATGCTATGTCAGTGTTAACTCACACACCCGATGAGTTCCTTTTCTGTCTTCTTACAGCATTTTGTCTTTATTTACCTTTGTTCCATCAGTATTAGGTAGTGGTGAGTTCAGGAACTCTTCAGTCAGTCTCATCCAGCTTCCAGCTGTACTCAGGTCTGAGTGGACCATCAACTTCTCATATATTCTGGAAAACATAAAAGATTATACATCACAGGACTGTGCAAAGGACCTGTGATTAGATATCACATAGAACAATTAATAGAACTTATTTTGCTATTATTAAAGACGGACATTCTAATCACATGTACATTTTTTTCTTTTTTTTCTTTGTAAATCAAGCTGGGTAAAGTTGCAATATGTAGAAAGAAAAAGGACACATGAGCTCAAGATGACAACTTGATGACTAAGATTAAATGACTATTCAAAATAAGCAAAAGAAAAAAAAGGATGGGGAAAAAGAGGATAGATACATCAGAGGATGTTTGGTTTAATCCCTTATAAACAGGGATTGATTTAAATTAGCCGGGACAAAGGAATTTTGGTATTTTTAATTAGTCTTTTTGGGAGGGCAGAAACTGGGATGTTTTGTTTTTTTACTTTTCATAAAAAGAAAGCAATAAAAGATCATTTAAAGTACAGAGAGTAAAAGTAAACAGTAGGTTCCAAGACTTTTTTTGATGGATATAAGTCTGTAGATAATTTGGGAGCAGACCAAAAACTAATTTAAAAGTATTCCAGGGGAAACCTCTGACTTTTTCCCCCAGCAGTCAACAAGAGGACAAAGAAAACTATCCCTCATGAGCATAGAGAAGGCGGTGGTGTGAAAGAGGTGTATGATTAGTGATGAACCATGGTAAGTGGTATCAAGAGCATGTGCACACTGCAAAAGTATATGCACATTAATACAATATAATCACATAAAGATGTGAAAATGGCAGCAACAAGTCTTTTTTGGCATTGAAATAAAGGCAAAATAACTCAGTTTTAACTTTAGCTTTTTACACCTGCTGGTAGATGTGAGGTTTAAAAGAGGGAGCATCAGCCAGCAGGTTTGTTTTGTATTTACAGACTCGCTGTCATGATCCTGGATGTTTAGAATAGGAGCAATCTGTCCAAACAGCATTTATTCATATTATCTCTCTGTACGTTGGATTTTTCTTTTTTGTAAGTCTGTGATAAAGTGATAGAGCTTCTGGGGAATTTATAAATCATATCTATCTGTTCTAGATGTGTCCTTGCTGTTATCAAACTCGTAAAATGTGAAACCTCCTTGAATGACTACCCCCATAAAACCCCTCAAATGTCAATGCTAGAACAACTCCAGCCAAAGACTCACTCACCCACTTATACTGCGTTGAACCTTATGACTGTCAACGTCCAAATACCGATGAAATCTGACAAAAGAAGATAAAAATCAAACATTTCCATCATCTACTGTAGCTAGCTAATATTGTTCTGGTTAGCCGCTGACAAGCTAGCTTCATCCTGTTATGGGGCTAACTAACTCACTTGAAATTTGACCACGCAAACTTCAAGGCAAGCTGGAAATTCTGATCTTCCTCATCTTCAATCCCGCTGACAGATTTTATCAGCCTCTTTACTTCTTTCTCCGTCTCCTTTTCGAAGGTGCTCCAGTGTGCCATGATGTTGTCAGTGCTGCAGAGTAGCTAAGCATCAAAACGTGAGCTGGCTGTGTGTATCTCTAGCCGCTAGGGTGGTAGCTCTGATAGCCAAAAATGCTAATACAACCAAAAATATGCTAAAATATATCATTCATTTAAAAGGCAGGGCGGCTTTAGTTGATTGTTTTGGTCTCTCCAGTACCGCGCGCCCGTTTACGTCCCATAACAACAGTGACTAGTACGCGTGCGCAAAAAATAACATTATTATAATTGATTTGTTTTTTTTTGTTGCTGGTTTTTTTTTGGCATAATGTAAATGTTCGTTTAAATCTGTATATTTTTAGTGATATATTTAGTGATAAAAAAAAATTACCAATAATAATGAGTAAACATTAATGTTAGTTATCTCCGGTTATCTCCCATAATCCTTAGCGGTCTAGCGGAGTCAGTAACTGTCGGTCTTTGAGATTTCTCATTTTCAGCTAAAAAGCGGGAATAATTTATACAAGCGTTTAATATAAAAGGTTTATTTAAAAAGTTATTTCACACTATTATTACAAACTTAATTTGTATAAACTAAAAAGGAGATATAATCTGGCAATTGTGTCGTCAACGGGGCGTGGCTAATCCCAACCGCTCACACACAGACACAGACACACCCCCACGCGCGTTCACACGCATAACTTTACTGTAGCGAGCACGGTCACGGTGCCTTGGCTCACAACGCGCCGATTCTTGAGAAAAACAGGACACCAAAGCCACCTCTCGGCGAAAGGAAATGAAGAGGAGGCTCCATAAGAAATACTTGGTTTTGATTCTGGCATATTCAGGTTTACTTCTGCTAATCCCGTACGTGTTAGATTACCGGGATAAATCCGCTCAGCACTCGAATCTGCCGCAGCAACAGCCCAGATGCCCAGATTTGGAAAACACCGTGGCGCTTCTGTGGGATAATGGTTACAAAGTCAACGCCAGCGATGCGATGGAGTACGCGGTCAACAGGAGCCAGGCTCGGATACACATCTACCTGCACGCCACCTGGAGGACCGGCTCCTCGTTTTTGGGGGAGTTGTTCAACCAGCACCCCGATGTGTTTTACTTATACGAGCCGATGTGGCACATATGGCAGGCTCTCTACCCCGGGGATGCGGGCAGTCTCCAGGGCGCAGTGCGGGACATGTTGAACGCGCTGTATCGCTGCGACTTCTCCGTCCTCAAACTTTACGCAGGCTCGCAGAACATCACCACCTCGTTCATTTTTGGCTGGAAAATGAACAAGGTGATATGCTCGGAGCCGCTGTGTGATGCACACAAACGCAACGAAATCGGGCTGGTGAGAGAGGACCAGTGTGCAAAATGCCAAAAGAGGGACCTCAGGGATCTGGAGAGGGAGTGTAAAAAGTACCCGGTGATGGTGATCAAAGGAGTCCGTGTTTTGGATCTGAGCAACCTGGTTCCTTTGATGAGAGACCCCGCTGTAAACCTCCAGATAATTCAGCTTTTCAGAGACCCGAGGGCCGTGCACAACTCGCGCCTCAAGTCCAAACAGGCCCTGGTGAAGGAGAGCATCCAGGTCCTGAGGAGCAAGAAGCAGACCGACAAGTATAAGCGGCTACTGGTGCCGAGCAACAGGATGAACCGAGCGGAGAGCTACGTGGCCAGCGCCATGGAGCTGATCTGCGATAACTGGCTCAGTGACATGATGCTGGTGACGAACGCGCCTCCTTGGCTGAGGAGAAACTACCTCCGCATCCGATACGAGGACCTGGTCCTGCACCCTATGGAGGAGCTGCAGAGGCTGAACCGCTTCGCCAACCTTTCTACCTTCCCCGCTTTGGAGAGGTTCGCGCTCAACATGACGCACGGTCACGGATATTCATCCGATAAGCCTTTCCTGATATCATCAAGGGATGCAAAAGAGGCTATTTTTGCGTGGAGAGAGAGGCTGAACGTGGAGCAGATCAATCAGGTGGAGGCCTACTGCAGCGAAGTCATGAGGCATCTGGGGTACGAGAAACAAAACGTGGATAAAGCAACATGAGGATGAGCAACGAGTGGGTTAAGGTGAGATCAGGCAAAATAAAATCACATTTGGCACAATGATTGAAGGTAAACCAGAAAAGCAGAGTACAGAAACATGCACAGTAAGCTGCTGCTGTGCTCTGGGACTCAGTAACCTCTGACCTTCCTTTCTCTGAGACAAATTGAAACCAGAGCCTACAAAGCAGTCTCATATTTAATCATCAGACACAACTGCCACAGCGGCGGTGTGTTTTAAAGCCCCTTCTGCCCTCACAATCAGCCTTTTGCTTGTCTTTTTGTTTAACCCTCGCTGAGCAGACTGGAGAATGTGACACGAACAAGCTGTTTTCATTTGCATCACCCGGAGGAGCAAAGTTCCACTTCAAAGGTGACCATGCGAGCTCATTTGCCAGAATAATCCCTACTTTTACTTCGCTGTTTTTACATGCAAAGATAGTCATACAAATATTATTTAAATCCACCTGTTGAGTCCCATCTTGTTTCACATTTGCACGTCTCAGTTTTTCCTTTTTTTAGTTCTCCCCCCTGCAGTATTTCAGATGGAAATTCCAAGGTTTATTGGAAAATAAATACCATTTAGGGCCATTTGAACAGCAGATTTTAGTTGCATTCAGAGCGAGACAATCAGAAATATCTCTGCTCCTCCTTAATCACCAACTGCTCTTCTGTTTAATAGAGGCGTCATTGTTTCGTCCCTGCTTCTCCTCATGGATAGCTGGGGGGCTGGCAGCGAGTCACTTGGCCTCAGACTGTGCTGTCAAGAAGGGAGTCATTGTGCACGGCTGTTTGTGATTGGGTAGAGCTACTGGGGGTTACAACCAGGCTGTCACTACCAGCTTACACAAGCAAGGCCCTTTGCAGCTGAGCTGCATGCAAGCCTGTCAGCAATGAGCGCACACAGGGTGGAGGCAGGAGTGGGTGCCTCCACCCTGCAGCGCTGATAGGGCTACTGGTAAAGGCCATAAGGATTATTAATCCTACTCTATATCTCTTTGGTCCTTATGTTCATGCATCTGTTTCACTGTGAAGTTGTGTCATAACTTGAGGATTTGATTTTAATCCTCTTCTGTTTTGTTTTTTTGTTTTTTGTTTTTTTTCTTTCTATCTCCCGCTCTTCCAGGGTCCTGGTTTTCATGGCTGAGGGGTAAAAAGGTGGAATGACAAAACAAGCTGCAGGAATGCGGCCCACTAGGAGCTCTCAAGCATGTCTCTTGGGTTTGTTTTCCTTCGCCCGAGCTGGGTCAACGAACTGGAGAAAATCTAAGTGGAAAGAGCAGCCAATCGGAGGCAGATGGGTTTGAAATGAGGGGATGGCAGCTTATTTTGACGGTGTCGACATCAGCAGGGCCCCATGCAGAGAGCGAGAATGCGAGGAGGGGGATAAACAAGAAAGGCGAGGCTGGTTTGTGCCTCCATCCCTCTGTCCTTTTTAGTAGCACTAATCCACCCCCCCCACCCCCCCACCCCTCCTTTTTAAATCCCCCTTGCAAGTGAGGGCCATAAAAAGCTCAAGATGGGTCCCACTTGGGACATGAATCCAGGGGGTGGTATCGTCAGGTTGGATCTCACCTGCGTGACTTAATCGTCCAGGCTTTGACTAAGCATGGCAGCAATGATACTAAACCACAGCAGGCTCACTAACACTAATGTAGAACTCTGAAAGAAGAAACTACAGTATTTTCTGGAAAAGGGGCCTCACTGAAGTAACTTTTGTTCCACCCCCGGCCCCTCAGGAATCCAGGCAGCTGCAGCGCCCCATTGACAAATCGCTCACATGGGTGTGAATTTTTCTAATATCTCACAGACTTCTTGGAGATCTCCGTCCTTCCCGTACTAGTCCAAGCACAACAAATATTACTGATTCTGTTGTTACCCCGTGTTTCATAGTTCTTATCTACAACTTTGTAAAAAATGCTGTGGTATCCCTCCGGTTGGGGATCTGTTACAGAGGGAGGGGGGGGGCAAAAACATTTGAAGGCATCCATGTTTTCAACTTCACAAGTTGGTTCTGTTATAACTGTTCGCAGAATGTCTGTAGATGTTCTCATGTGAAAGAAAGAAATTGTTTTTAGACTATTTATACTGACTTAAATATAAAGTTAAACAAGAAGAAAAATGTGTGTTATTTCTATGTGCTCTAACTTGGAGTTTACAAGCACGTCTACATTTCTAATGGGAGTGAATGTGGGCTTTAAAGCACAACTCACAGTTGGATTTTAGATATTATGAACTGCATCATATTCTGTTTATTCCAATTGGTCAATTAGTGAGCTTTTTGCAACTAAAACTTATGAAATCCTGGTTTATTAGTGTTAGCAGATATTCAAAATGATGTGCAATTGATCGGATACTTAAATGCAAACATGCATACTTTACAAACTTCCCTGATAATCCTTAATATTGACTACTGTTCAAATGCATAAGCTCTTTTTATTCGTCACTTGAGCTCTTTGGTGCCACTTTTTACAATTAAAGGAAACTCAGTGGAAAAGTTATCAATAAGAAAAATGAGGGTGTGGTTTTGCCTCAACTGCAGGGCGGAGAGGTTTGGCCAAGGTTCAGAAAAGCCATCCCCCTGCAAGTCTGATTAGTGCAACTGTGAAGCATCGTTCCTCTCAATCTTTATCTGCAGTAATGTGGCGAAGGTCTGCTCTGGATGACATTGGCCGGCGAAAACTCATCGCTTCACATGTGTGGCAGACTAACCAGGCGTAACTGTGACCACATGCCACACAAGTGTATGTTAAAGTGGAGGCTGGCTGTGAATAAACGTGCTGGAAAGTAGTCTGAAGGTGTCATCGTCCTCTTTAGGACACAGCTTTGAAAAAGTATGGAAAAGCTGGGAATTTTAAGTCTTTCAGATCTAGATTGTTTTGGGTTGTTTTTTTGAAAAGTCTGGACAAACATTTCAAGACTTTTTTTCTCCTTATTTCATCTGCAAAAATGGTAAAAATTCAGAGTTGAATAGAAAGAAATTGATTAAGCACGTGTTTGTAAAGGATAAATGTTGCAACCTTTAGGTCACCTCTTGAGCCAACTTATTTTTTGAAGCCTTGACTTAAATGTTTCAACTATCTTCATCTTGGTTTGGCCTGCATGCACAAGCAGCTACATGGGTACTATGGGAAGCTGGGGCTTAGGTGGAAGTACTGCTTGGCAGCTAACTGCAAGGTTTGCAGACAGTGGGAGTACCTCGGATGGTTTAGTATCTTGCATCTCAGTTCTTTTTTAAATTCTATATGAAAAAAACTTTGTAGATTGCGCTATGAATCTTATTAAAAGGTGCGACAGAAAAACCTACAACTTACCCGTTAGCTACTTGACAAAGCAGCCCAGACAAAAAGCACAGTTGATGGTTTTTCATGGTGGTTGAATTGGGCAGTCAGCCCACCACTGTCTTGGAGAGACTTTTATGTCATAAGCTTTACAGTTGGGCTTCTTTCTTGATTCCATGGATAACCATTAAAAAATAAGACCACAAAAATTCTGTAAAAATGTTCATTTTTATTTTTTTTCTTTCCTATTTTTCCATGTTGCTCATTGTTTTAGCTTTGTTGTATGAATAATATGCTGTACGTTGGTTTAGTGTGAATTGATTTGTATGAGCTACATTACCAAGATGTACGCTTAATGGTCACTTTATTAGGTCCACCTTACTAGTACCGGGTTGGCCCCCCCTGTTGTTGCTGTTGTTGTTCCTTCAGAGCTGCTTTAATTCTTGGTGTGATAGATCCAACAAGGTGATGGAAACATTCCTCAGAGGTTTTGCTCCATATTGACATGATAGC
>JAOXYM010000015.1:25951279-25963994 GCA_028567055.1 Leptatherina wallacei | reverse complement strand
TCAGAACATTCTCTGTAAACCCTAGAGATGGTTGTGTGTGGAAATCCCAGTAAATACTCAGACCAACAACCATAAATCTCCTTTCTTCCTCATTCTGATGCTCAGATTGAACTTCGTCAAGTCGTCTTCATCATGTCTACATGAGTAGATGTGTTGAGTTGCTGCCATGTGATCGGCTGATTAGATATTTGTGTTATAATCTAAACTGTAATCTATAATGGCATAAATCATCATTACACAACCCAAATTAACCAGGGGATTTTAAAACAATTTCATAAGCATGTTTCATTCATGTGTTTTTGTCAAAAGTTGTGAAAAGTTGAATGAAAGTTTTAAAAAAAAGTGGAACTCTGAGTCAGGAAAAGTTTGGTAATGGTGAAAAAAAGTGGGAAAACTGACCCATTACCTGGCAAAGTAAAAAAAAAAAAAAAAAGAAAGTATTATTTTCATTCATTAACAACAAGATAGCCAATAAATAGATAAATAAGTCTCAGTATAAGTACAATCTCTGCCAGAAGTCTATGATCTTTATTAAGATGTCATGCAAACCATGGCACACAGAGCCTGGCAGCCAGCTGCTACTAAACAACAGGTGCCAAACAGTATTGACAATTGGGCTACATCTCATATTTCTCAGGTACAGAGAGCATTTAAATATAGCCGGAAAGACAACTGACAGCACAGCAGTGTGGAAAAAAGACAGAGTGCACATGAAGGTTATATAAGAGTCCCACGAGTGTCCTCTGCTTGAAGTAAAGTGCCAGTCTCTGCTCATTTTTGTCTGCAGACATTTCAATTTTCCAACGATGTTGCTCTCTATAAAGTGCTCCCGGGACATCAACAAACTTGTTGACCAACGTGACTTCCTGTTCTGGCTGTATGTCAGCCAGAAAACAGACATTATGAGTAATATTGTGAGGAAAGAAGAAAAAAAAAGTCTGGTTTTCAGATTCTGGATTCACATATGCAATCCCAGAGGACAGCGCACGAGTATTAGCAGAGTTTTTTTGTTTTCTTCCTCTTTTCTTTGAGGTAATATGACGACGTATGAGCTTCCTCATCCTCGCACTGTGAAAGTTGATGTTAAGACAGTGCAGCTTCACAGCACTTCTCCCTCCAGCAGAGTTTAAATTACCTACTCTGCATACGGCTTGGCAACAGCTTATACGAGTTTCATTTCCTCCTGGAGGTCCCCAGTGAGCCATGAAACTTGCAAAAGCTTTTTCCTTGGGTGAAAGCCGGAGATTCAACTCACACAATTGTGCCTTTCACACCTACCTTTATGTGCTCATACATAAATGCAGCAGCCACTTTGTGTTAATTGATGGAAACAAAAGGCTACATGTGGCGAATATTAAACAGGAAGCAGTTCACATGTTTGAAATGCGGTCCATAAGAAAAGATAGAAATGCTTTATGCCACTTCCAGCTAGGTTAAACCCAAAGTGACATGGGTTCAGATTTGTGTCACTGGTTTCATTTACTGTCTAAGAACCGCTTTGATATCTTGAAGGGGAAACTATGCCAGCTCATGCTGTGTAAGAGAAAAGTCCTTCATGCCTACTACAAAGTAAATGTGCTTCGAAGGTTGCCACAGAGTAACTGAAGCAGAACTAAGACATGTCAACAATAATTAATGAATCAAATCAAATTGAAGGAAAACTACAGAGCTGAGAGGTCTTATGGGGAAAAACTTCAGTAAAGACCAATGTCAGAAGGGAATTGTTGATTCTCTGCATACAGCTAGGCCTATTGGTTTAGATGTGAGAACAGCTTGCTTTGCTTAGTCCATGTGTTAAAGATCCCCTCCAGGTGTTTTGAAGGGATTTAAAATGTGTCTTGGTTTGAGTTATAATAAAAAAAAATGTTAATCATGGAGAAGTTCGGCTATCAGGTTTAGTCATGTCACTGTAAGTGCAGCACAGGCTTCAGACATCAACGTCACAGTCATGTTAGTTGCCCTTTAAGTTTTGATGTCAGACCTGAAATGTTCATTTTCCACTTCACAAAACATACTTTTGATCCAGGGAGGGCTCTTAAAGAATAAAAATAGCTAGTTTACAGGCCTGGTGGTCCATCGCAGCCTATAGGGTAGCCTATAGGCTGTGATGGACCAAGTCTGTTAGTCATTATTTTATAAAATGATTAAGCTAGTTCATGATTTTTGACCGGACACACAAGAAGTTAGAGTTAACTTTGACCTGAGTTGACATAAAACCACAGTTGCGGTCAGTTTCAGAGCTGTAAGATGGGATGGATGGCCAATGTATGTTTCTTCCCAAAAAAATGTGAGTTGTGCTAAACTTTGTAGCCTCAACTACAACACACAGATAAAGTTAGCATGAGCATCTGTATTGTGTTCCTATTAATGTTGATCGGAGCCGCAGCCTACGTGATGCAGGACTGGATGCAGATACATTTTTTTGTTCACCAGATGTTTCCACCAGTGTAAAAATGACTGGTGAGCTTTACAGGTGCTGCTATGAGGATTTGGTTACCTTTAGATTGAGCTAAGCAAGCGATTCCCTTCTAAACTATTAGCTATGCTAATAATCATCTGACTGCATCTTCAGAAAAACGGAATCAATCTTGAATATATATATTTTCCCCAACTATGATCACATCCAAACTATACCAATAAGCACTGGAACAAGTTCCAGTAAAATGAAAAGACTACTGTTAAGTCAAGGCTTCAGGAGGTTGTATGCAAGCACTTTCACTTCTGTTGTGTCTGGCGTCAGTGGTGTCATGTTTCAACATTTAGTAACTCAAGTTTAAGGTTAAAAAGAAAATAAAAAAAAGGTATCTGCATGGTCATAATAGCACTGCTTTGCAGTTTATTATGCTGTGCTGCAATGACTCAATTTTAAAGGAACAGTGTTTAAGAATTACTGACATCTAGTGGTAAAGATGGGAATAGAAATAACTTCAAATACCAAGCAGAGTTATGAATGGACGGTGGCCGTCAGTGGCCAAAATTCTAACAGAGAAACATATTTTCATCTATAAGTGGATCCAGTGTCCTCAGGTGCAGCGATGACTACACTACAGGTAAATATGTCATCATTGGGTACAGGTGTACCGTCTTCTTCAACATGCCTTTTAAAAGGCAGAGTAGGAGATGTTTTCCAGGAGTATTTTTTACTAGGTTGCTTAAAATCTCCTTCTCACCCAGATTGCTGCCAATTAATGAAATGCTCAAAAACAAAAATAAACGGGCAGGACTGAAAAAAAACACCATCCAATCATTTTAACCGGCCCGTTCTGAAAGATTGGATGGTGATGAGTCTATAAAACTCTACTGCTATTTGTTCCTCCTCCCTCTGCATGTTCCTGTGGTCTGGAGGCGTGGCTTCGGGGGTTGGACTTTTGAATTGTGTATTTTCAAAATGTAGCTTGCTTAAACCGTTTTTCCAGGATCTCCTACCCTACCTTTAAAGGCATTACTTATCCAAAACGATGCTCTAGTAGCTGTCAAACAAAGCCGGTACTGCAGTTTTAAAGGTGAGAGGGTTCTCACTGCGCGCACACACACACACTTATTTGTCCATTCAGAGACACCGTAGTAAAGATGATTGCACAAATATGGCGGGTGCCACATACGTGGACGCACGGCAAGTAGATATAAATGGCTCATTCTAAGAGAATAAAAACAAAGCAGTTATTTTAGTAAAGTGATTAGATAGAAACAGTTTTTAACGATATATTAGATTTTTTTTGTCATTGATGGTGATTTTGTTACACGCTGCACCTTTAATTAGTTACTTGAATGTAAAGCTGAAATGGATTAGTTGGCGGATAAATTGAAGACAATCATTTCAGAGATAATTCAATTTACCATTTATAGCAGCTCCAAAAGGAGGATTCTGTTCTTTGTTAAATTAATATTTTTTTACTAATTGCAGCAGGTTTACATCTGAAATATTCTAAAATATTAGTAGACAATACTTAATAATAATAAAAAAAAAATACTAGAAAGGCCTGGTTGTTGTTTTTTTTTTTACTTCACTGTGCAAATTGTTATATTAGAGTGCATATCCCCATGCCCTTTCTTAAATCCTGGGATCATCAGCATTATCTCATAAACATTTAACATACTTATTTGTGTCATTTAAAAAAAAAAAAGAAAGAAAAAACAGTCCAACACACAGAGAAGGATCCAGGCCAGCTCAAAGACAAGATGCACAGATTTTTATCTGTAGCAGTATTGGGGTGTAAAGCACTGAAACGAGCAGTTCAACCAAAGAGGAGCAAGCTCAGCACTGCAGCTATTTACATGCCTGCGTTCTTCACCCGTCACAGACTGCTGCGTCTGCAAAGGAAACCAATTCACCGTCACCTTGGGTCTCACATATCTTCACATGCTACTGTCACCGCAGCATAGATGCTTCACAAACCACCACATTTACCGAGGAACTTTTTTTCTTCTTTTTAAAGCCACTTAGCCTTTTATCGGTGCTGACTGGTGGACTGTGAAGACGTAATCGTCACATGATGACAGTGTGACTTTTCTTCTCATTCTTAATTGTTCAAACGTGCAGACAGAATCTTGAATGGGTCCCACATCCTGCCAGAAGCTTTGCCTCCTCCATATGCAGTGGAAACAATATGAAGAGTTTTAGAGGACTCGTCTTCTTGAGAAAAAAAAAAAAAAACTCTCTCTGTGTAATGAAGATGAAATGCAGTTTGGGGGTGTGTCCTTCCCCTTCCCTCCTTTCTACTTCCATATCTCCAATCCGTCTTATCTCTGAAGGAAAGGGCACTTTTCCTGCACTGAGGTCGACAAAGCTGGGGTGGCTAAAGGGAGGAGGAAGGCAGGATCGGGTCACATAGGTTGGTGGCTCGGGGTGGTTGTAGAGGGGAGGCATGGTCAGACATGATCCTCAATGGGGAAAACCAGACGTGTGCCTCGGCTCAGCAGCTCCTGCTCACGGGAGTCCAGCTCACGCTCCAGCGCCTCCTCTGACGTGCTGCCGCTCCTTTTTCCATTTGCGCTCCAGCCCAACCCCCCCGCAGCATCCGCCCTGCTGCTGGACGCTCCATTGGCTGTGATGGCAGTGTCACCAAACATAAAGGTCAGGTCGGCATCGTTGTTAATCAGGTCAGTGTCGGGGTCCCGCAGCTGCTCGTGATTCTGAAAGCAAGTCCAGAGCGAAACATGAAGGGGAGGGAAGGAGACCACGGGGACAGCGTGGACAAAACATACATGAGGTGTCAACAGATGAACAGACTCACATTTACACTGTAAAGGCTCATAAGGGACACTGGACTTACAGAGGGGGGGAGAGGAAGGAGAGTTTGACTTAGATGTCTGTGCTACAGGTGAAATTTCAAACAACAGGAAACCAGAGCATTGTGGTTAAGTCACATATAGCTCTAAAACATGAAGTTCTCACAGTTGTAATCGACTGGCCGAGTCGATATTCAACCCATGTCCCCGGGGAGAACAGGATAAGCTAATATCAGGTCAATGAAAGGGGGAAAGAAAAATCCATTTTAAAGTTAAAAATGCTTTCTTTGAGTTAAAACAGTGACCCAGCAGTTGAACTGAATCCTCAGGTCTTGTGACCTTCCCTGTAGGGTTCACTGGCTGAAAATAGTCCCAAACAAATGTTCATACGATTCCTGTTTGAGTTGTACTTGTCAACAAAATTGTTCTGGCTTTTTAGAACAGGAAACCACATATTTGTGACCTCTTTTTTTTTTTTTTTTTAAAGAAAATTGGAGAGATTAGTTTTTAGTTGAAACCAGTGGGCTAAAAGCAGGCCCACAGATGACAGACTAAAGTGGTGTTTAGTCTTTTCCCCTGACTTTACTTCTATTAGTAGGAATGAATTATGAGTTTCTAAAAATCTGTTTGTAGCTATCTAGCCTAAGATGTATATTTTAGTATTTTCAGTTCAGTAGGAAGGAAAATGCATTTAGCTTGTGAGCCATTTCCCCCCGTCTACATTTCATATCATCCCTAGCAAAAGAGGAACCAGGCAATGAGCTTTATTTAATCCTGTCTCTCCCCTCTTGGTAACACAGAGCTCTGGATGGCCCCGATTACATGAACAGCTTCCTAAATTCATGACTGGCCTGGCAGGCAGCTTTATGCTGGCAAACTGTCAGTACAAACCAGGAGAAGAAAAACATTTTTGTATCTTGTGCTTAAAACAGGGCTTTACTGTAAAGTATTTTAAAACAAACCAAGAGGCAATCTCTTCCTAATTTGCAGCGCAGAAATCCAATTTGAAATGTCTAACCCAAAAGTGAAAAAAAGCCGTCATGCCAAGTTTATTTTGCATGAAATGAAAACGGGAATTTGCCTAAATAAATCCAAGTGTGACCATATATTCAATGGGTGTTTTTGTGTTTGAAATATGAGCATGCAGTGTCTGTCTGAACAGTGGTCGTCATTGAGTTGTGCTGAAAAGGGCCTTTTGTGCCTGCTGAATGCAGAAAAGCTCCTCGACCATGCATTTTCCCCGTTGCCGAAGGCTTCGGTTCTTTGTGACGTACGTTTACTGCAAGGCATTGAGAGTACTTTCACAAGATTACAGTTCTCCTGACACAAAAAAAAAAAAACTCTTGGTATTCACAGATGACCTTCCTGAGGGAACTTTTCAGGACTGAACACAGGAAGAGAAAAAGAAACATTTCCTTTAAAAATGTAATTCTTCTAGATTATGATTTACAGTACATGATGTACGTGAAGGGGCCAGTCGTCCCAGTTTAATTTAAAAAACATTAAATGCAACTCTTCCCCGGTAAAAGTCATCTTGCTTTTTTTCACTTTACACATAGAGGTACGACATTTTTATCTAAACCTCGCACAAAAAGTAAGGAAATTTGAGTTTGGTCCATTATTTCTTAGTAACAATACTGTATGGAAATAAATCTTACACCATTAGAAAGCCTGTTTATTTCCTCTTTTAAATAGAGCCACATTTGTAAGGAAAATGCATTTGTGGGATGAGCAGCAGAGTTGAGTATGTAGATCTGCCGATGCCACAAACAGGGGCCAGTATCAAGTGTAGGAACCATACACAGCCACAACGGTCGGGCACCACCTCCTCATGCTGCTCACCAGCTTGGTCACACACTGCTGTGGGACAGCATCCCATTCTCCAAACAGCATTTGTCACCAGTCAGCCAATGTAGCTGTGTTGGTCACTCTGACACCAACAGCTGATCCCACAGCTAATCAGTGGGGTTGAGGTTCAAGCCATTCTGATATGATAGATACACTTTGTGTCCACAGGGAAATTTGTCTTGGACTCCGGGGGTGTTATACTGGCTGCCTTTCAAAAATCAATAAATAGACAACACAACAATAAACAACTGTAATCTACAGTACAACCATCCAACCACACAACAGACATCATGGATTTATTGGATTGGGATTTAAAAAGAAGGAAAAACATAAAAAAGAATAAAACATGAAGCTATTACACAACCTACACAGCCCCAAGAGAGATATTGCACAATCCATGTGGCCTTAAAAGACACTCCATCCTCTCCAAATTCTGGAGGCAGTCGCTGATAAACTCCACTCTGTGGGGGCGAATGTTGTCATCTTGGAGGTAAAAGTTCAGCACTGGACTGTGGAGATATGGGATTTCTGCTGGTTGCAGAATCTCAACCCCATCTGGTTTTTCCAGTCCCCACACCATCACACTGTCTCCACCAAAAGCTGCTTCCCTATCGGCGCATCAATCAGAAATCGTGTTCTCTACGTCTTCTCTACTCTTTGACCCTACGATCAAACTGCTGTAAGCAGAATCTGGACTCACGGCGGAAGATGACGTTCCTCCACATGTCACATGTTGGCACAGACCTTGACCTTAGACCCTTAAGAGGGTCTGAGCTCACAGGTGCTGCTATTCAGGCACCTGATTGTCAGCAGCTGGGGTGCCAGAAGCTCAAAACAAGAGAGTCAATAAGCTGTTTGGCACTGGCGGATTCGGCTAGTTTGTCATGGGTGTAACCCACACAGTCAACTCTGCTGCTCATCCCACAAAAGGGGCAAGCAAGGGGAGTTTAAAAAAAAAAAACTATTTCAGAAGGTTATTCACATTAGCCCCTGTGGTTTCTCTGAAATGTAAAACATTGTCCATGCTCTGCTTGCCACTTTCATGGATATCTACTCCATACATCAGTGCAACAGCGTTCATAAACTATATTATCTTCTACAATGATGTGCACATTTTCATATTTGAGGCACAAATGAAGGTTTTTTCTAAATACAGAGCAGCATTTAAGATTTATTATTGTGTTTATTTCTTCAGTGAATGTGGAGAAAATTATTCTTGCACAGCAAGCTGCAAGTGAGCAACTTTTTGGTTTAAGGTGACCCTTTTGTGTCAGGGTCAGAGACTGGGTGTTTTTTGATTCTCTGGTTTTTAAGGTCATTTGCTAATGAAGAAGTTTCTACCACCGTCAACCGGTTTTCTGCATCATATAAGTTAATACTACTGCGTCACTTTGCCCCTAGGTTAACTTGTTTTTTTTAAACCTTTTTTAAGGGTTTACCAACAGATATAAGGGATGCTTGAACATCTTTGTTTTCCATAGATGGATGGGACATGTCCTCTCTTGATCTCTTCTCTAGTGATCGGACCTTAACAACCGCACATGTCTACGGTTTCTACAGCTTGATAATGGATCTTTCACAGATCCCGAGTCATGTAGAAGCGCCACTATCTTGTGTGCATTTTTGTGCTTGCGTGAGGACACTCACCTCGTACGCCTGGGGACTGGTCAGACAGCTCGCCAGCGGTGCACAGCAGGCGGGCAGGGTGGAAGTGAGAGGTGGACCGCTGTGAGTAAGAATTGGTTTAAGGTAACTGAGAAGTTATTAAGGAAAATAACTCAAACAGGTCAAAGATTATATAACAGTCAGTAAGGAAGAGTTAAATCTTTCCCTTTTATTATTGTAAACTTTATGAGTGTTGATGTAAATACAGTTATAATTAACTTTATACGTACTTGCATTTGCCCCGTGATCAGTTTGTTTAATACACGGAGTTCCTGCAGAAAGACTCTCTAAACACATTTCAGTTATTGAGTTATGGCCTAATAATTCAAAAGGACGCTCGCCAACAGGATATATAGGAGTTTAAATATGGATGGGAATCTGTGAGCTGCTGAGAAGAAAAATCATTTGTGATGCTTGGCAGCAGAAGGAACCAGCACTGTTTGTAATTAGTCAGGCTGGTCTGGACTCCGGGAGAAGCGAGCAAAGATTTCAAGTGTTCAAGGCTTGAAATCGACAGTCAGAAACTAAAGCGCCGGGTCGGAGAAATCGTCTGTGCTCTCCTTGAACTGCAGACGGCATGCGTCACCAGGGAGAAAGCTTCAACTGTAAAACACAGCTGCTCCGCTTTAACACAGCAACACAATCAACCACCTAGGGTGACAATCGGTCAGCAGCGATGGGGGGGTGGGGGGGGGTGAAGGAAATGGGAGGATGAGCTGCTAAACACATTAACGCAAGTCTGCTGTTGCAGCCAAACTGAACGACAAAAGCAAATTTTTTTCTAAATTCATGTTTGTTAATCTGTTTCCAAAGCCAGGATTATATTAAAAAAATAAATAAATATGACATGAATGTAGAAAACAGGGCACCAGTCAATCACCCTGATACGCAACCTGAAATTACCACAATGAACTCCAGTCGGTCAACCGATATTTACCTTGTGGTCAAACACAAATGATGCACATATGTTTCTGAAGCAGGACACAAAGAGGATACTTGTGATCAAAGCTGTACCACAGTCTGAAGAGCCAAGCGCTCTCCTGCTTGGTTTTACTTTGACCCTCAGCTTGGCCGCCATCCTAGAGAAACAAATGAAAAAAAAAAACATTTTCTCATTGCAACAGAATACAGTTAATTCTCTCCCTGCTAATTTGATTCCTCAGACTCACGAGGAGGGATTTGCTCATTATAAATACAGAGCACAGAATTACACAGAGGCCCTCGGAAGTGAGGAAGAAATTTCTGAATACACAGCACTTTCACTTGTGTCGTTTATTTTTAACTTTGTCCTCAACCATTTTTCCACTCTTACCACACGCCAAGCACCGTTATAAAGTTTGTTATTAAAGATTAATCCAGCTGAACTGTAACCCTGCAGCTATGTGTGCCTGTTAGAATGACTGAAAACCCTTGAAATACATCCAACATATAATGAAACTTTCGGTGCAGCTTGTAGGTAATCACAAGTGCAAAACTAGGCTGTTGAAACACAAAACAACCCTCCCACCTACTGATAAGATCTTAAGTTCAAAACCTCATGTCAGTATGAACTTGAGTACAATGTGGGTCATGGCTTCACAGCGTGGAGAAGAGGGAACATTACATATTAAATATTACTGACAATTAAGTTTAGGCATTCTGCATACCATAGTTAATTATAGTTAATGATATGGAAAATGTAAATATGAGATTAACAAATCTCTTAAAACTCAGATTTTAGTCCCAGTAGAACGGAAACAGCGTATAAGAGATCATTTACTTTCTCAATGAAAATATGTTCTCAAAAATGTTGGAATAGGAGGCAACAACAGGGTCGGGAAAAATAACACGCACAAATTAAATAACTGGAGGAGCAACAGCTCAATAGCACGGCTGGGTATAAACAGGAGCACTTCAGAGATGCAGAGTCTCTCTGATGTAAAGATGGGCAGAGCTTCACCAATCTGTGACAAATTGTGTTTAAAAATTGTGGAACAATTTCAAAAATATTTTTCCTGAACAAAACAATTATGAAGAATTTGAAGATCCCACCATCTACAGTGTAAAATACCATCAAAAGATTTACAGAATCAGGAGGAATCCCTGTGGGTGTGGGACTAGGCCAAAAGTTTTGTGCATTCAATCTTTGCATTGTGTTTTTAATCTACATTTTACACAGCGTCCCGTGTTTTTTTGGAATTGAAGTCGTAGGTTCAGCTTTCACCGTCTCATTCAGCAAAGACTCTTCCTTTTTTTAAAAAAAAAAAACAAGTCTGCGTGTTTACAAACCTGCTGACTTCGAACCACATCAACATAAAATAGCAGAAGCAGTACTAAATGTGTGAGCGTGAGCAGGATCCTCACCCCCTGCAACACTTGGAAGCTGTCTCCACAGGGCTGCAGGTCTTGATCTGGATCCACACCAACCCTGTAACACGGAAGGAAAGTGGAGAGAAAATGTTGAACTTGCGTAAATCTAACAAATCACATTTATGGTGGGTTTGATGCCAATCATCTGAATTGTGTCAGGCCCATATCATGCACGGTTGCAATTCCCTATTTGTGACATTCGTTCCTCTGTGCCGAGACGGTTTAACAGGATTTTGTGAAAAGCCAACATAATAAAAAAGCCGATTGCTGAACCTTTGTGTGGGTTAAAGGCCATAAATTTGAGAATTACAAACTTTACGATAAAAGCAGGCATGGGTGGTTTGGATTTGGGATTTGTGAGCCAAAACACTAATCCATAACGTTACAAACAAGCCAGATACTTGTGCAGAAAAATAACCCCAAACCTCAAGATCAGTGCTGTTTTTCATACGGCAGATTCAGCTGAGCAGACTAGTTATGTGTGTTTATGCTTGATATCACAAATAAAAAGATTTAATTAAAAAACACCACATGCAAGAATTCCCATTGTTCAAAGCATGAATGCTGTACAATAATAACCAATACAATAAGAAATGCTCTGTTAACGTTACAAACCATAGATGGATTAGTTATTTATTTATAGTGTGTAATCTGTTTAAATCATTATCATGAACAGGAATGGTTCATCATCACCTTTCATTCTCAGATAAGATCATTAACACTACTCTAGTTGATGGACAACCTGTGTGGTAGATAGCCTACTGCAAGCTGTTAGCATGTGTGTTGGGAAACAGCTGAGCTGGTTTTCTCTAAAAGGTTTTGAAGAAAATAAAACTGCATTCAAGTATCTCACAAAATCAACTATCTAAACTTCTAAAAAAATCTGTGTTATTAGGAGGTTTTTGTCAAGACTTTTGTTTTAAAAAAAAAGGTTAGAAACTTCCTCGCTGATCTTTAGTCTAAGCTAAGCTAGCTGACAAATGATGCTAACTGGCTAATGATGCTGTGCAGATATCACAATGATCCCTCAGCTCATCTAGTACTTTCTACAAGTTCCAGAAAGTCATAAGAGTTGATTTACACAACAAATATTTGAGCTTTTCATAGCTAATTTCCCCCTAATGTCTCTTACCAAGTGAAAAGTATTAAAACACAACATAAGGTGAGTTTTCATAACCACTTTTGATTCACATAAACTGACTCTAATCTTTGCGGACGGAGGCCAAGGCTATCTGACACTATGCAGTGGAGGGTCTAACTAGTGTGCATGGTTATCATCAAACTGGTCCATAACTTTCAAGTAGAGGAAATATGCTCCCTGGGTATGCCAGTAACTGAATTATCCTTTTATTTTCCACTTTAGCAGCTAAAAGAAGGAGGAGGCAACAATTACATAAGAACTTCTTTGGAGTTTCTACTTTCTCAACTAAAAAACACACACTTAAAGAGGATCAGGAGGTGGAGGTTATATGGATGTCTGAGCGCCTGCAAAAACAAGGAAGGAAGGATCAGTAAGGAATGGACTTAAGACAACCACCGGGGCCCCATATAGGGCTTTTCCACTGGTGCTAGTTCGGTGCTGGTGCTAGAGCCAGTGCTTAGCTGGTTCAACTCTGGTGCTTCC
>JAOXYM010000015.1:25919394-25930214 GCA_028567055.1 Leptatherina wallacei | reverse complement strand
TCCAGGTCCTGCTGGGACATCAGATCTTTTAACCTTGATATATTCTTAAGGTGATAGTAGGCGGACTTTGTGATTCCATCACTACACCCAGATTTCTGGCCTGGTCGGTGGTTTTTAGGTGTATAGACTGAAACTCAGTGGTGACTTTAAATCGCTTCTCTTTGGCTCCAAAGACAATCACCTCAGTTTTGTTTTTTTTCAGCTGAAGACAGTTCAGGCTCATCCAGTCATTAATTTCCTCAATGCATTTACCAAGACCCTAGACTAGGTCTTGGTCTCCTGGAGACATCGTAATATCAATCTGCATGTCATCTGCATCACTATGGTAAC
The DNA here is from genome assembly GCA_028567055.1 of Leptatherina wallacei. Classification (NCBI taxonomy): domain Eukaryota; kingdom Metazoa; phylum Chordata; class Actinopteri; order Atheriniformes; family Atherinidae; genus Leptatherina; species Leptatherina wallacei. The sequence continues at coordinate 25,929,884 of JAOXYM010000015.1, read as the reverse complement.
TAACTCTGTTGTTCTTTATTACCTGTGCCAGTGGGAGCATGTATTAAACAGAAGAGGCCCCAGGATGGAACCTTGGGGAACTCCAAATTTAATTCTTGTCTGCTCAGACGTAAAGTTACCTATTGACACAAAGACAATAGGTCAATTTACAAGGGATTTGATAAATATATGATGTAAGGGATAATGCCCGACCAGGTGTCCATTAAGACCAAGCGTTTTGTCTCTTGTTTCGCCATTGTGATGAATTAACTGTGAAATAAATCTTACGATGGTCTAAACCCAGCTCACGTTCCCCATTAGTGGGTGAACATACAACGCTTAGCGAGGTATGTTCTGACTTTCTGTTGCCACGGTTACCAACTGGCATTTTAGGCAGCGCAATAATTTAGAACAATCAGGCTATTTGACCGGAACTATTTTTAACTGGTGTCCTACATCACTTTTTAATGTACACCCTGTAGCCAATCAGAATCGAGTATTCACCCAGACCATGGTATAAGAATGGTTAAACATAACAAATATGTGTGAAATGTGTCATCTTCATTAAACTCCTGCACACTTACAGTATACAACACTTTGCAAGCTTAAACTACAGTAATTAAAAGACAACCAGTCCTGGATTTTGCAAGCTTTTTTGTGTTACTGATACAGCCTTAAGTGTTTTTCTTTTAAGGTAAAGCTTTTACTTAAATTGCATGTTTAACAATGAAATGAAAGGGAAAATCCAGAGGCTGGATTCAAACTCTGAAGGTATTATGCAGGGAAGAGATATTTGAGAGCTAGATGTATCTGTTAAAACTCAACAAGAAAACAGTCCTGTGATTCAGTGTGGCGCTCCAAATGACCATTTTTGGTCTAATTTACTAAAAAAACATGTTGCTTTTGGAAGAAATGTGATCTTATGTTGAATTCACAAGGATTGGTTGAGTTTGCGTTAATTTTGTTGATAACAACATGGCAAAATCCTTGCAGGATTTAAAAGATTAATCCCTTATCATCCTCTGTTTGAATAACACACAACCACTTCCTCCTTTTACATGCAAACGTGAAGTCAAAATATCTCTGCCATGGGTGCAGCAAACTTGAGGTGCTAACATGGTTTATAACCAAGGAGGCTTCACTTATCGGAGGCTTTCATGACATCCATTTTTCTATATACGGTCTGTATTGTACAGGATATAGTCCTGTGACTACTGCACAATCATTTGACCCACAACTGAATGCTGATTGAAGACTTTCTTCTTTTACTGAAAACACCACCCGAATGTTTGTGAGTGGGGTTTTTTTCAGTTGGAAAGTGGCACAAAAGTTTCATTGTAGCTCTAACATTAATCAGCTGCAGCTGATGTGAATGTCACCTGAGAGGTTGGTCAGCAACAAAACCCGGCAGAGAAGGGCTAGCTCACATGTCAGCATCAGAACTAAATGAGTATAAGCAGAATAAATCAGATCAAACTCCATTACTGTGATGGTTTGAATGAAGTTGTAGCCTACAATGTGATTTGGTATGACATATTGTTCATAAAAATCTAGAGAAGACATTTTATGCGACGTCTGACATATAAAATAATAGTTTTTTTTTAACAACTTTTTATTATTTTCTTATCTTTTAATATATGCTTTTACTTTAACAAACTATGAAACAGAAAGTCATTGTAGGTCATTTCAATGAAGAAAATATTCATATTGAAATATGAATAATAGCATCTGTGCTAGGCTTTAGGGGATGTAAATCACAAGTTTGATCATGTTGCAATGTATTGATTAAGATTGACTGTTTGCTGATATCACAAAAATAGACTGTGCCATATTCTGTAATGTATCAACATTTGTACAATATATACAAAATATGATATATCTGGCATATAGGGTTTGAAAATAGTTAGCCCATGCAAACTGATACACTCTGGATACTTTAAAAAATAAAAAAGAAGACTCAAAACTTGCCCAGCCAGGGGAAATGTACCAACTCTGCTCTATAGAACAAAGAGAAAGAGAGAGCTGTTGTTTCAGTGTAAATGGGACCCACAGCAAACTAAGCTTTTTCTTCAAATGATGAAACAGTAATGATAAAAATAACTCCTCTGACAGTCTCTCTATGCAGTGAAGCTGCAAAGTGAAAGACATGTCATCACAGACAACAAGCGGAAAATAGTTATATTTACAGTAATCATGTTATTTGCAATGTGGCGATTATAAATATTCAAATCACTAAAAAGATGGCAGTCACATACTGTACCAGGTGAATGAGTGTGTCACCACACATATTCTTTCTCTAGTGTCCTGTCACCACTCACAGATGGTGGGGTTCCCCTCATTACTCGGGCCACTTGCTGAGAGAAGAGGGGCGGGGACAGCTTGAGTGGCCCAGGGGAGATTGAGAATCATGGCCGACATGGATTACAACAGAGAGATTAGCCCATGGAGAGAGACGGGGACAGAGGAAGGGAAGCAGAAGCCGGCTACACGAGACCTTGAAATTTAATGTGGTCCCTCTGGCTTTGGGCATCAGAAATAACGGGCTCCTGTGTGAATGGCTGCTGCAGGGAGGCATGTATGGGTCTGATCTTTTAGGTGTTTAAAGTCTAATAACCATCTCACTCACACACACACGCGCACACACACACACAAAGAAAAACCACAGACGTGCAGAAATTGATTTAATCCAGACATTAAAATCAAACCACCTGCTTGTTTCGATTTTGAGCCCACAAACTTTAGGTTCTTTCCATGAATTTAGAGGGGGGGGGGGGGGTAGAGTACCGACAATGGATCACATGAATAAATGAGGTTCTGTTCGCATATCTAAAATCGGCCTTTTCATACCGTTAAGGCTCCAACAAATACAATCCTTCTACCATGTAGTGTTTAATTTCACTATATCAACATGGATCTAATGAAGACAATATTTCTATTATCTTAATGAGCATATAGCATACCAGAATCAAGGGGAAAAACTCAGCTAATAGACTCTACCAAGCTTTGGTACCTAAACCAAACAATATAACCATTAAAACTTTCAATTGTGTTCCAGGCGAATTTACTCTGACACAGTAACACACATCTTGATTCTGACACTTCTGTAGTAATCACACATGCTTTCTATTGAGACCAACATTATACATAAAACTCTTGTAGTTGTGAGAATATACCCAATTTATTTTAGGTATGTCATTTCAGGCATACAAGACATGATTAAGAGTTAAGAAGCAGGTCTTTTCTATAATCTTTTTGACATGGTCTTCTCAGGTCTCTAAAAAAAAAAAGAAGGTTTTTCAAAGTTTAACTTTAGATTTTGGCAGTTTTTTCAATCATGTTCAGTCCAGAAATTGTTCCCAAACAATTTTAGGGAAATGTGTGCTTTTTCTTTTTTTGTTAAGCCACTTAATACTGAGCTAAAAATCATTTAAAAAAAACAAAAAAACAAGGCTCCTAGTCAATAAATGAAAAAGTCAGCACCTTTACATAACACTAAAAAACAAAAAAGGTGAATTATTATCGTTTGTCCAAGCAAAACGTGATGTTTAAAATGCATGTTAACATGTTTGTCCAACCAAAAATCATATGAAACTGAGGCTCTCAAAACCAAAATCACATACCCACATAATGCAGTAAGGACCTGTCTAATTCCTGCAAGTGCATCCTCAACTAGACCCAAATGGAAAGAGACCCAAAAGCTCAATATCTTTGCATCTTTTTGTAAAACAGTAAAGCACATATGTATATTAATACAGCTGAATTCCCAACAAAGCGGCTTCTCGTCACATATTTTCTGTTTTTCTTGTCAGATGGCTAAACATGTCAGAAATCCTGACCGGAAAGCAGCACGGTTGCGTAAAGCTTTGCTCCAATTAGATCCTGATTTTATAACTGCGGTGTCACTGGATAGAAATCACAATTTAAGAAGCTTAAAGACATCTGTGCAGTGAGTGTTGCTATGCTTTGATGTTGATGATCTCCACAAATAAAAAGCAGAATGTCTTGAACATTTTCTCTCACAGTCCACAGTGATCGTACATACTTCAGCAAATAAAACAATTCCCTCCCTGTGACAAAAAGGCCAAGTTGAGCTACAACAATAGCCGGACTTAATGGTGTAATCACAGTCAAATGTTGTGTCTACATGAAGCCTTTTCAAATGGATCCGTAGGGACTTTGTTACAGTCATAAACACACACAAGTTTGTTCCTATATTGTTAGTTTTTTCAAAAAAAATCCAAGTCACAGACTTAAAATTGCTTTTTTCAATGACAAGGTAATTCCCAAAAAGCTATTGGCCACACACCTCAGCATGGTGAGCAGCGTGTTGTTAAAAAAGTTTAATAAGGCCTAAAAAATACGTCCAGCAGGTGATCATATCTGAAAGTGATGTCTTTAAAAACGAAAATCAAGACCTGACACAGGACCTGGAGATGCATCTGGACCCATCATCTACAGTGAAAGCCTCATCAGAAATGGTCTTTATGGAAGGGTGGTTGCCAAGAGGTCATCAAGAAACAGGGAGGAAAGGCTGAGGTATGCCACATGACAAGAACTGGTCCGATGGAGTCATGAATCCTCCCCAGAACCCAGATCTCAACATTACTGAAGTTGTTTCAATAAATCACTGCATTTACTTCCTGTTTTTCTGACAGTAAATTAAAAAAAAATGGTAGGTGGTTCAAAACCGTTCACATCAATAATCATCTATGTATATAAATTATGTACGTGACTTTCACATCTTCAAATCATCTTCCAATGATAAAAACAACAATACTGCTGCAAAGACGTGCAATTAGTTTCCTGTTCTTGACCGTCTTCCCTAGCTTTGCCTCCATGATGGAGCACATGGCTCGTGTTTGTGAAGCTTTCAACCAAAACTTAGCTGGAAAAAACCCAAAGATACGTTTGCTTTTTAAGCTTTAAAAACAAATCAAAGTCTGCCTTTTTTTCCCCCAACTATGAAATCTCTGGTTAATAAGTGACATTTGGACCACTGACTTAGTTAAATTGCTCTGACAAGCCATACACAAAAACACCGCTCAGACGCAGTGCAATTTAACTCTTCATGATAAACAGGAATTATCATCAGTTTAGTGGTTTTAACACAGCTTCACTGCATTGTTGCATGGGATGTTTAAGACAAAGCTCTTCTCAGTCTTTGCTGGTGTCACAGTTATACAGTAGCCTATATGCAACAATAACATTCAGTGAAACCCAGGCTACTATAGGAGGAATTTGTATAAATAACTATTATAAACTCACTTGCACAGAATCACATCCAAATCCCATTTGATAATAGCCATTTACACTAATAAATGTGTGGTGGATTTGCTGATTTTGCAGCATTAAAACAATCAAAAAAGCTCATTTCCTCTTTGTTTACAGCTGGAGATTATGTTTGTAAGATTTAACTTTAAGCACTCTGAGCATGCAAATGCGTTTTGTGGTGCAGTTTGGTTAGGTAATAGTGTCACAGGAGATAAAAGCATGAGGTCACCAATCTAATTTATGATATCGCAGAAATCAGCTGCACTGAGATGCGATTTCCTGGCAGCTGTACATGCAACAGCCTAAACGAACCAGGCTGAGGAAACCTAAAGCACCTTCTAGAAATTAGCATGAGCCCAGGTAATTACGAGCAACATGGACGCGTGGAAATGCGGAGGCGCGTCGGCGCATTTGCTCCGACTTCTCTGCGTCTCCAGGTCGAGCCGCTCACGAGCACACAAGAGGCTGAATCACGCAAAGCCTGCGGGAAGGTGGCGGCGCTACTTGTGAAGGAGAATGAATTTGCGTTTTGTGCATCCGCGTGCGTGCACGCGCGTGCCTGTATGTGTATTCCAAACATATAATCCCGTAAACCTCCTTACCGTAAATCATTGCCAGTCCGGTTTCGTGAAGGAAACGAACTCGTCTGTGCTTGAACAGCCATATGGTGAGAATGGTTAGTGTCAGCAGTAAAATGAATGTCAGGAGATTGACGCTGTCCTGTCGGTGACTTTCCTCTGCCTCCTTCTCCGAGACAAGTTCTTCCATTCCGTCGTCTTCCCCCTTCACTCCTGATACCGCGCAGCTCATTAGGATCCAAACAGGCACCAGCATCGCGTCCACCGCGGCGCAGCCTCCGTTCCGCTTCGGCTGTCGGAGAGCGTCCATGGTTTCAGGATGATGCTGCTGCTGCTGCCGAGACCAACACGGCTTCTCTATGCCATGTCACTGCTGGAAGAAACACACATTCATGCACATACCATTGAGCCAAAGGGAGACTCAATCCGGTGCTCATAGGCCGGCGAGCTCAACCTTTTAAAGGTACATGGCGAGGCGAAGCTGGCGAGGAAGTGGCTGTGGAATGATACAGCGCTGCCCTGAATGTGGAGGAGACCAGATCGCACTGTGACTACAAGCTACTGAGTCACTGTCCTGGGATTTTGATGATTGTGTAATTCTGCGCTTTGGTTCTCTTCAAAACAGGAAATCCAGCCGTGTGTTTGGACTTTAAACCGAAAAGTAGAAGCAGATTTAAGAATATCCCCCAGATTTAAAACTGAATTAATCAGTATTTTATTTCATAGCATATTGTCAAGTTATGTTTTAATCAGGAATAAATCCTTGTTAAGGACTACATAACTCCACTGTTTCTTAAGCCGAGTTGCTTTTAGGGCACAATTTTTCTTAGTTTAGGTAAACTAATCCCCCCCCCAAAAAAAAAACTACTGTAAACACCTGCTGTACAGGGACACGTCTAGAAAATAATATTAGGGGGGCCAGGGTGCAGACTGGGAAAAGGGTGGCCTGTGTCTATTAAAGTAAAAAAAGATCTAGATTTGTTTATTACAACTAAAGTGTTATGTCATGTAAAAAGGAGATTGGTTAAAGGGTTCGAATTACGTGGGAGTTAAGGGGAGTTTGGACACTAAGGGGGACCTCTGAAAATAGTCCGCTTTAAGTATATATTAATTTGAATTTTTCATAAGGTTCCTGATGTTTCTTGAATTAAAAGAATTGCATTAATTTGTGTCATTATCGGTGGTGATTTTAATCTAGTTCAGAACCCATCCCTAGATCGATCCTCCTCTAATCCCATGCCGTTGTCCAAAATGGCTACAATCCTTGATCTGTATAAAAATAGCGTAGGTTTATTTGACCGGTGGAGAACTCCGTCATGTTCAGGTAAAGCTTTTCCTTTTTTTCACATGTCCACTATACATATTCTCGAATTGATTTTTTTTTTAGACAACCATTTTCATCATATGTTCAATCATGCAAATACCACAGCATAGTCATTTCAGACCACACTCCTGTCTCAGTTGAAATTTGTTTTCCCAATCATGTTCCTCCCTCCAAGCAATGGAGACTTAATTCCTCTTTGATAGCCTATGATTCTTTCAAAGAATTCCTTCACACACAGAAATCTCTGTTCTTTGATACCAATGATTTTACAGACACATCAAGGTGCAGCCTATGGGAAGCATTTAAGGTCTTTATGCGTGGACAAATAATTTCATATGTCTCGTTCTTAAGGCGACAGGAAAATGCAGAAATGGAAGCAGCCACGAAGGAAATACTGAAAATTGACAATTTGTATGCATCAGCCCCAACACCAGCTCTTCACAAGAAACATCTTCAGTGTCAGTCCAGTTTTGACTTGTTATTCACGAGCAAAATACAAAAGCAGTTGTTCCTGGCAAAACAAAGATTTTTTGAGTCTGGAGACAAAGCAGGAAGACTACCAGCCCTCTAGGCGCGTACATCAACATCATCCAGGTTGATCTCGAGGATCAAATCCAGAACTGGTGAAGTTACCTCAGACCCCTTGAAGATTAATGAGATATTTTGTGCTTTTTATTCTGATCTCTACTCCTCTGATGCCTCAGTAAACATCTGGAGAGGGGATGTTTGATGGGATTGTCTTCCCTTATGTTAATCAAGATTCAAGCAGAGAACTTGGCAGCCCAATCACTATTGAAGAGGTACAGAAGGCTCACTTCAGAGTGGTAAAACCCCGGGCCCAGACAGGTTCACGGTTGAATTTTTCAAGCTGTTCTCTGATGACGCTGTACCAGCAGAGGGTCACTTGCCCTCCACCCTGTCAGAGGCCTCAATCTCTCTATTGCTAAACAGTGATGAAGACCCTCTTGTCTGCAGTAGCTATAGGCTTAATCACTCTCAAATGTGGATTTAAAAATCCTGTTAAAAGATTTTAGCCCAGCGCCTACAAAATGTCCTGCCAAGTGTAATATCTCCTGATCAAACGGGATTTCTGCTGGGTAGGCATTCATTTCACAACACCAGGAGACTCTTAAACATAATTTACTCTCCTGAATCTTACTCCCCTGAAGTAATTATCTCATTGGATGCAGAGAAGGCCTTTGACAGGGTGGAATGGGAATACCTTTTTTTGCAGAAGTTTGGTTTCAGCCCAGAATTTATTTTGTGGATCAAGTTACTATACACATGTCCAGTCGCCTCTGTTAACACAAATGGACTCCGATCTGCTCCACTTCACCTTTATTGTGGAACTAGACAAGGTTGTCTTCTTTCCCCCCTTTTATTCTCTTTAGCCATCGAGCCTCTAGCCATCTGGCTGCGCCAGGAAAAGGGATTTGAAGGCATCACTAGGGGAGGAATGTACATAAAGAATTGTTATATGCAGACGACCTACTTTTATATATGTCGAACCCTGATACGTCTCTCCCGACAGTTCTTAGCATCTTGGACAGATTTGGGTTGTATTCAGGCTATAGACTGAACCTGTCTAAGAGTGAACTTTTTCCCATCAACTCTCCAGCTAGAATTATCCCCTATACATTTTTTCCCTTTAAAACAGGCTACAGATGGGTTTAAATATTTGGGGGTGTTTATCACTGACTCAATTAACAGTCTTTTTTCTAAAAACTTCTCCCCTGTTGTGGAATGGTGTAAATTAGACTTTGGCAGATGGACATGCCTTCCTCTAATTTGGTCCTACCCAAGCTTTTATATCTGTTCACACACATTCCCGTTCTCACCAGAAAGTCGTTTTTTAAGACATTAGATAATTTAATAGGCTCTTTCATGTGTGGCAATAAAAGTCACCGTATTAATAAATCAGTGCTACAGCTCCCCAAAGCTTTTGGTGGCTTAGCACTGCCCAACTTCCTCCATAATTATTGGTCCTGTAATAAACATAAGCTTTTATATTGGATTAATGATATAGCAAATGACGTACGGCCAGCATGGGTAGATATGGAGCTCTCATCATCCAAACTTTCCCTTTTCTCCCTGGTTTGTTCTTGGTTCCCTCTGACTGCCTCCAACTTTACCTCAAATCCAATAGTGGTTAATTCGGTTAAAATCTGGATACAAATGTGGAAAAGCTTAGGCTTCCACGGGGCCTCCAACCTTTCCCCCATCGTAAATAATCACCAATTTCAGGCCTCCTGCGTTGACTCCAAGAGCTAGGAATCGCAATGCAGGATGATTATTGGAAAAAACTCCTACGGTTGATCCACTCTTCTTCAATATGTGCACGGCATGGGCTTTTGCAATGCAAAGTTGTCCACAAAGTCCACTATACCAATCTCAAGCTCCCTCTGATTTATCCTAATATATCGGACTCATGTAATAGGTGTAAACAATCATTCCCATATGTTCTGTTTCTGCCCCAGTCTTACCACTTTTTGGTCTGAAATCTTCCAGTCTCTCAGCACAGCTTATAACACAATTATTATTCCAGAGCCACTTCTTGCTTTGTTTGGTGCCCCCTTACAACCCAACACCTCTAAAATTATGCACAGTCCTGGCCTTCACCTCTCTACTTGCCAGGCAACTCATACTCCTCAAGTGGAATCACTCTCAACCTCCATCTTCCAGTAGATGGCTGAAGGAGGTGCAGCTGTCCGTCAGACTAGAAAAACTAAGACTTTCTCTTCAGGGTTCCCCAAATTCATTTGAAAAAACTTGGAGGCCTATTGAGTCTTTGGCGTCTTTGATTGTGCTGTTTGAGCCACCCCTCACCTATATATTTATTATATATTTAAATATTTATTCAGTTATTTGTTTGTTTTTATTTATTTATTAATTTAGTTACTTATTTACTTATTCATTACCATTAGTTTATTCTCTTTGTGTTTGTATTAAGCTGTTTTGTGTGCACTCTGTGGTTTTTGGGAATATGGGTGGGATAAATGGGAGAGGAAAGAAAAGAAAAAAGAGAAGGCATGTCTTTTTTTTTATATCTGTCGGTGATATATGACTTGCAAACTGCTTCCAATAAAGATATTAATGACATCCCCCCCCAACAAAGGTGATCTGTTCAGCATTGGTCGTTGTGTACCATGAGCCATCCAAGCACCAACCACTTAATTTACTTGCTTTTTTGTGGATGTTTAAAGAACTTTCTGTCGCTATATGAAATGTTTCTCAGTAGCAGAATAGCAGAATGTTATGCAGTAACTGTTTTAAACATGCTGCTATGCACTAATATATATATATATATATATATATATATATATATATATATATATATA
>JAOXYM010000015.1:25907989-25919294 GCA_028567055.1 Leptatherina wallacei | reverse complement strand
TATATATATATATATATATATATATATATATATATATATATATATATATATATATATATATATATATATATGTACATTTCTAATGCTGCTTTATGATTAAGAATATAGTTGTATTGATGTAGAGATAACAAAGATAAAATTCCTGCTAAAATGTGGTGACACGGTGACACTGAGGTGTGATAATCTGCAGCCAGATATGCAGCAGATATGCAGCAGATTATTTTACTACAAGCATTTTTTGTGAGCTTTCTGATCTCAACAACTCTAGTAATGTCTCATTTCCTAGAGCTGCTTATTATACCACAATATTCCAAATTATTAAACGTCAACTTTATTTAACTTGACCTCATATTTAATTAGGTACTTATTTAGAAGACACTTATGACCTTCTTCCATGTTTTATGCACCTGACAACAGAAGGGAAAATGTGTTATCTGAGTACTTTAGGGGCTGCTTTCACTTTCATTTACAAGTTTAGCCAAAATAAAGGTAATTTTACACCAACATTTTTTTAGAATTCAATTGTTTACACTTGGAGTGGCACCTGTAGGGGGCCAGTCAGATTTTGGGGGTTTCCAGTGGCCCCCTGGGTCACCCCTTTACCCCTGGCTTTGTTGCTGTATTCTAGCTGTTTCCAATGAACAAACATAGGATACTCTCACACTGACATTCGTACATGTGAGAGTATGCAATTCAAGTTGCATTAAAGTAGCATAGAGATGCCATCGCATTCTGCAGCAGTTTGATAGAAAAAGATCAGTGGGTTTCAGCAATGTGAACATGTCATCCTCTGTGCATCCTGCTCTCAGCTGCAGTGGGTCAGGTGCATGCAGCTAGTATTAGCCAGTCATTTTGCATGAAACTTTTGGTTATTCATGCAGGTAAAAATAATGCACTAAAAGTGAATGAGTGTGTAGCTTATGTTTGATAACTGGCTAGATAAAGTAACTCAACAGTTAGCCAGATAATGATTGCAGATAACCGCATGACTCTAACTGTATGCAGATGTCAGTTTGCATAATTAGATTCATGTTGGACTCTGGTACAAGGACTGTATATGTGGTTGCAACACACTGATAGCAAAACACCAGTCTCAAATGAATACCACTCCAAGCTTCTATAAAGAAACACAAAGCCAGTACATGTTACCCAATGAGTCACTGCGATATTATTAGCTTGCGATAGATATTTTGTTGCAGACAGGTTTCAAGTACTAAAGGTTCAGCACCATTTACACTCTAGCGCACCTCATTGGCAGAGTAGGTAGAGTCATGCACCATTTAGACAGTGCATTAACCAGTGCATACCCCAGATGTCCCACTAAGTTGCTAATTGACGATCTCGATCAAATGGTTGACTCAAACACAATCTGACTGTGATTATGCCAAGCAATAATGTGACTTCATTGCATGAATTAAACCAGTAATTCTGCAGAGCGTTTCTTTTTTCAGGCCGCACTTTCGCCAGCAAATTATTGCTGGCAATTATGTTTTTCCGAAGCAGCACATTTATCTTGTCACTGGTTAATGACACAATAAACCTCGATGGCTCTTACTCATCATGGCTGTTTTCAGGTGACGACTCCTTGAACCAGCAAACTTTTTTGTCCCTCCATTTAAGAGATATAGTCCTCCTTTGCTATTCATCATCACTTCTATTCAGCTTTTGCAGCACAAATAAGAGAAGAAGTGGATGCAGACTTCCCCCACTCCTGGCCTCAAACAGACCAAGATGCCCACGGCCTTTTGCAGAATTTAAGGCTTTAAAAGGGTAGATCACAAACTGATGAGTGACATCAGTAGCTACGTTCACCTCTAATATAATCAGTCTCTACTCTGGGATGTGGTCTATCAAACATAAATTATACAGTGTAATAGTTTATTTGCGTATCGATGCATGCAAAACCACATTCTTTTTAGGTAAACTGACTCAGAGCGTTCTATATGTGGTCAGAGCTCCTTAAAGATGACTGAACACAGATATGTTCAGCTGCAAGTAGATAAAAGCTCCCCAAGCAGCAGCAAATAAGTGGGTGGTTAGTGATGTATGTTTGTTTATCTGAGACAGTCGTAGGCAAGTTGGGTCCAGCAGGTTTTTAATGTTTCCCTGATTCAAAATGAATGAGAGTGACCAAGCAGAGCTTGATAAGCAGTTGGATCCATTTAATTTGAATCGAGTGTGTTGTAGCCTGAAAACATTAAAAACCTGCAGGACTGCAGCTCTGACCGAATTTGCCTTCCCCTGGTCTGAGACTATGTATGACATAAGGGTTGAGGCCAATCAGTGTAGAGGTTACTTTGTTTTTGGACTGACTCCTGGTGGCCAAAAACCAGATCATGCACAATTTTGCTACATTCTACACACATGTTGCATATACTTGAATAAAGTAAAAGCATTTAATCAGTTAATAAATGTAGGCAAATTATAGTGTGTCTATATTGTGTATCTGTGTGTGAGAGAATGGTGAAAGTTGTGTGGGGGAGGATGGGGTTCAACCAGGTTCAACAGCAGGTTAATCCAGCCGTGCTTTGCTCTGGCAAATGCAACAACTCAACTGGTTTCTGTGTTTTCTTGTTCGGTTGTCCCTTTTTTGTCATACTCAGAAAGCCCTTTTTAAAAATGTCCATTTCAACACTGTTGGGGTTTTGTGTTTCAGCTGTGAATGTGTTACTTAATGCTGGTAGTGATGCATGTGTTCAATGTGAAACTGGGAAGTACAGTAAAGCCAGATTTCAGAGCATCATGATGGAGGATTACCTATTATTAGAGTAGCCTAGTAGCTTAAGTTGGGAGGTAATCTTACATGTGGTTGGAATGTTACATGGTGTTTCTGGTTTGTTATGATAATGTCTTCCCCAAACATCAAAGCTGCCCAGACATAAACGAGATCGGCATGAATAAAACGTATGAGGAACAATATAAACTGCAACATTTTACATGATTTGCACGTTGAGACTCTTTTCAGTGATTTTATTTAATCTGATATGAATCTGAAAGATGCTTTCCACGTGCTGGTGCGTTTAAGAAGCTTTCTGAGGTTAAAGAAAACACTCGAGAGAGGTGTGCCCGCTGTGTAACCAATGGTGCATTCATGGCAGTCTGTTGAATAATAACATATTATTTTAATCGGATCGCCCTATTCTTCTCTGCCCACTTGTAGAGGTGTTGTGTCTAGTTTGATTTAAGGATGCCCTAATAAAGTAGTGAGTGTGATGTGTGACTACACTTTGCCACAGAAAAAAGTACAGGCGAGTTTTCAACATCGTCATCCATAAAACAGTTATTTATTTCACAACAGAGGGCTTTATGTGGCGACACCAAACTAAACTAAAATAGGTATTTGTCGTTGGAAATAATTTAACGAGCATCATGTTTTTATTTAGCGTACACAAGCAGGAGTTTTAATATTTTCGATTTGCGGAAATCCTGTTTCTTCTTGTTCCCAAACGTCTCACATGTTCACACCTCTCCTACGTAACCCGTCACTCTTTCCAGGACTGTGATTGGCTGTTGTGGCAACTATCAAGACTCCGATTGGTTGCGAAACCCCCCAAGCTGTAAAACGGGAAGCTAAGGGAAAAAAAAAATCTTGTCAACTGAAGTGCACGCAAGTAAGCTCGTGCATTGCGTTTGTCGTCTTTTGCAGTGCAAACGTTTCGGTCGGACCTGTTCGCGACTGAAGAGGCAAAATGGGGTGCTTCTTTTCGAAGAAATCCAAAAGAAAGTCTTCAGATAAAGATGATCGTACGCCAACAACAACGACTGTCGAAACTACGACCACAAGTAACGCTGTTCCCCTTGGCAACAACACCGACGATGCACCGAAGCAATACAGCTGGGATAAGAGAGAGAAGGTGAGTCATTGCATTATAATTCAAAGCTAAGTGGTGAATTGTTTAATAAAAACAGGGTTAATGCAGGGAAATTAGTCATTAGTTAATTTGGCCTGCGGCGCTTTGAACACCATTTACCTGGTGTGGCTAGTCGCTTCCAGGTTGCGCGTGTTGATACGAGGTGATGCTAGCTCCACCTTCACCCCAGAGAGAGAGAGGGAGAGAGGGTGGTGTTGGGGGATTCATCAGTGTTGTTGTAACATAACAAGAGCGATTCTCCTTTTTAATATCACCAGATATAGCAGAGTATCAGTGGCCAACCCAGTCGTGTTACTTTAAATCGACGTATAAAACGACAGAAGTAAAAAAAAACACACACGATGTATTTACATCCCGCAGCATCAAAACATGTCACCACAAGATCCGGCTTTGGACCCCTTAAATTCGTCAGGTCTTGCTCATAAGTTCACGACTCAGTGAAGATTTCAGGTTTCTTCTGTCCCACTTGTTCCATGTAACAGGATTACTTTCATTATCGGATTACTACACAACATAACGTAGCCTTAACTTAGCCTGTTCAGTACAGGCAGTGGTTCAACTTCCGGTTTGACTCGGGGGAGGGGGTATTTCATCTTAAGTGTGGTTATACCACGAAACACTGAGGTCTGAAAATACTGTAGACTAACCTGCAAGTTAACTGGGTCAAAGACCATAAGGCCAGGGACTGAAACTCTTTGGTTATGTATATAATTATATTATTCTTCAACAAATCAAATGTCTGCATTTTATTGTTTCAGCAACAACACAACGTGCTTGTGCAATTCTAGATATATTGTTTTAATCTTCTTTTGTTTTCGCATAGGTTGACCCCAAAGACTACATGCTGACGGGGCTCAAGGACGTTACAGTGGGCCGCCTGCCCGGCAAACTGAACGGACAACAGTTTGTCATCCAAGAGTGCGAGAACTGCAACATCTACGTGTTTGACCACTCCGCGACCATCACCATCGATGACTGTGTGAACTGCCGCATCGTTCTGGGACCCATAAAGGGAAGTGTTTTCTTCCGAGACTGTAAAGACATTAAGTGCGTGGTGGCCTGTCAGCAGTTTCGCACACGGGACTGTAAAAAGATGGAAGTGTTCCTGTGCTGCGCCACTCAGCCCATCATCGAGTCGTCCACAGGGATGAAGTTCGGCTGCTTTCAGTACTACTACCCTGACCTGGCCTTCCACTTTAAAGATGCTGGACTAAGTATATTCAACAACAACTGGAGCAACATCCACGACTTCACGCCGGTGTCGGGAGAGAACAACTGGAGCTTGTTGCCAGAGACCGCTGCCGTTTTGGATTTTATTCCGGCGCCGAACCCCGAATCTGAGTTCAAATCCGTTCGGATCGCCGCTGACCCCGTACGGAGCATCGTCCCTTTGACGAAAGGAGGGAGGCGAAAGGAGAGCGACGAGTCCTGCCTGTTTGTTTTCTTTGCAGGAGAATACACCACTGCAAATGCCCGCAAACTGATTGATGAAGTGAGTGTCAGAGTGACCTGACAGGGTGACCTCAATGACACACATAAATAACACGAACAAGAATATTTAAAGTGCCTCCTAATAAAGCTCATTTAACAAAAATGGAATAAAAAGCTAAAATCCAGCCTAGAAATAACCGCAAAAGCATGAATAAAGGGATAGAATAAGATCAGATTCAACACTTAAAAACATTTGTTGGCACTATTAAGGCTGTTAAGTGCTTTGTTAATGTTTTTAAAAAATACAAGATGTTGTTAGATGGATTTTTTAACAGTTTTTACCTTTTTTAAAACTACCATCTAATTGCTAAGCCACCATGCTGAACTAGCCATGTTGCTACATAAATATTCCAGTTGCATCAACATATAAGCATGAGACCAGAACCACATGAGGGGCACTGAAGAAGTCTCGCCCAACATGCATCTTTCCCGAATTTCTTTTGTTTGCATTGATTTAAGAATCTTTAAATATTATAGATTCTGGCTAAAATGCAGTTTATTTCTATCTTATTTGCACAGGCGACTGCCAAAGGTTTTATGCTGATCCAGACAAAGGAGGTCTCCATGCGGCCTGAAGACGTGAAGAGAGTTTTTCAGAATAACGCAGAAGATCTCGTGGAGTGGATCACCAAAGGTCATTTTCTTTTTTTTGTTACGAATTGTTTCAGTCATTCAGATTTGCATGTACTGTCTCATTTGTCTATCATCTGCCCTCAAGATGCAGCATGTTTACACTCAGCAGGTTTCAGTGATAGAAAGTATCGTTTAGTGGAATTTTACTTTACAACAGAGCAGAGAAACAAGGTGTGTCTTAAAATGCCTAAAATGCCTCGTCTGTGTCTTTTGGATTCTTTCTTGCATTCAGACATGAAAGAGGAACATGGCTACTACTCATACTCATACGCTGCCACTGCTTTCGGAAGCTATAAATAAGTCATGGTTCAAAATGAATTAAATGAAACTTACTCTATTAAACCCTAGGAAATGATGAATTTCAGTGGTTTAAATAGAATTAAAATGAGATAAAATTCTACTTATAATAATGAACATACTATGAAATTTAATTTAATTAAAGCAGCTTTTGTTTTGTTTGGGTTTTTTTCTTCTTTTCTCTCCATATAACTCAGTTTAGTCACATAGTTTACCTGAGTTTAGTCAAATCATACTTTGTATAATTAGACTTTCCTGTTCTATTCAGTACAATTGAATTCATTATGACTTCCCATGTGGATACTGAATTATTACAGTATGAAAAAATATATCAGACAGTTGATGGAGAGTTTTTCTAGTCCTGATCTGATCCATGTTGCAGAAATCAGCAGAATCATCCAAGAAAAAAAAAATGATGATGAAATTCTGTCCTCATTGTTGTAGAAAGCAGCAACTGTTTTACAACTGTGTGCATGTGCGTGTGTGTGTGTGTGTGTGAGAGAGAATGGGAAAGGATTTTGCACTGACTGTGAATCAGCTGTGGGCATCTCTCCGGGTGCTGGGGCTGTAATAAAGGATTGTTACTTTCATATCTCACTACTAAAGGTCCTGTCATTGCCCTCGAGCTGAACGGTGACGGAGTCGTGGAAGCCTGCAGGAACATTGCCAACGATGTGTTCAGTGGAACCAAGGTAATGATTCTCTGTATAGTTTGTCCTTCTTTTTTCTTTTTAAGAAATTCCTCACGTCTTGAAAATGTTACGCTTTTTTTTCACAGGTTTTTGTCTCCGATAATAAAAACACATCCTCTCGAGACGTAGACAACTTCTTCAACTTTGCTGACATGCAGATGGGCTTGTAAACGATTAACCGTGAACGCAGCCCACTCGAACTGATTGAAATTTTTTTCACACCAATCCGTCCGGCTCGGCCTGAATACGATTTATTTGCCTCATTTTGACCTTAAATAAAAATGGCCAGGAACGGAAATTGTTTCAGACTGTTTGATGAAGCCTTGAATGGAACAATAACCAGGAGTCTGCAGAGGAATTATCACCCCCCCCCCCCCCCCCCCCCCCCTTTCATTCGGAAATATTTGCTGTAAACCACTAAAACGTTTGTCACAAAGAGTGCTGTGAATATTTATATTTCTATGAATGTATTTTGGTCATTCTTTTTATGCACTGTGAATGTAGGTCCTTGCTGTAAATGAAGTTTTATTTAAAATATTTTCTTTTCATGACTGTCTGTATGAAACTGTCAAAGCAGTGGGAGCAAAAAAAAAAAAGCATAAGCACAAGGATGCCTGAGGGACTATTTTATATGTAAAAACTCTTAGGGAGACTTCTTTGTGTATGTGGTTTAGATATTTGACATTTTCTGTTTAATTATGTATATTTGAAACATGTCGTGTAGGTAATGAAATCTTCTTTGTTGTTATTCGTTAGGCCAAAGTCAGATTGTGAAAGGTTGAGCGGATCTTTACTGTGAGCTCCAAGTAGGTGATCCGTTTTCACTGAATTGGTCAAATGTGTAATATGGCTGGGTTTTTGACACGGGCAACTTGTGATCTTTTCCTAAAACATTTTGTAATGTTTTATACTCTAATGAATGTCTTTAGAAATTCATATCCATTCTAATTTGTATGTAAGTGTAATTATATGTGATATTTTGTACTCTTAAGAATATAGTGACTGAAAGAAAAGCTGCATGAAACTTGGGCCAGTCACCGTATAACAGCTGTCCTGAGTTTTAAAATTGTGTCCACGGTTACTGTCGCCAGAACAACCACAGAGTTTTAAGGTTGCCATTTACACACAAAGAGAAACTATTCATTGAGAAACAAACTTCAGGGTGGAGGGAAGTATTCTGCTTCCTCTTTGTAACTTCAACTTGTTCTTCTTTTAAGAGCCTTGAAAGTTTAGTTCAAGTTACTGAAAAATCTGTAAAAGCAAAAATATGGCTGTTTGTATTTGATCGCAATCCTTAGTCAAATATCTCATAAATAATTTGTATCATTCATTGGATCAGTGAACTACTCTTGGTAATAATGTAGGAACACATTTTATCAAAGAGTCAGATTTTTTTTTTTGTGTGCGTTGTTCTGTAGTGTGAATCATGTTGAGCTGAATTGCTCACTCAATGGTTCACTCAAATTGCTCCATCTTCCTTGGTGATTCACAGTTCACTTCCATTTAAAAAGTATAATTCAACTTACAGTTAATTCTCCCATTCACATTTAACTTCTTGATTTCACCCATACCCACAAAAAAAGAAAAAAGAAAACCCATGCAGCATGTTGCAGATTTTGTTGAAGCTGAATCAAGTCTGATGTGTTTTGTACAGTTGCCTTTGAAAAAAGATAACATACATAGGAACTTCATGTGATGTAAATTTGTATTTGTAAACTTTTTGTACTTAAGCATAAAGTTTTGTAGAGCATTTTTGTGAAGAAACATTTGTCTATAATTTGTTTTTATCTTTTAAATCACACTGTCTTTATCAAATGGAATAGTCACATTAAAATCTGTTGAAAATCTGATGTTTTGTTTGCCCAGTCATTTAGACGTAGTTATTCTCTGGGGTTTATATGTGGAGGTTTACTTAAATCGAGCGTACCCTTGGTGGAGGGAAACCGGCGGGGTTTAGGACCCGACGGGAGGCGCGGTACAATAGAGCTGTTGTGCCGTGTTGGTGGATAGACTGCTGCCTTGGAGATTCCCACTGTGTGGTGGGATACAAAAAACCCCAGATAGCAAAGACCAGAGCTCCCTACTTTTACAAGTATATGTTTGTAAGGTCTTTCCGTATGTGTGACAGGAATAAAGCGGACAAGCGAACGTGGACGGTGAAGGTAAGATGGGAGGAATGTGAACAATATGCTCGTGTGTTCAGTGGGGTTCAGTGTGCGAGGATTTGCCCTGGATGGTTTATTCACAACTCGGGGCCTGCTGCTTCTCTGCTGTCCTGGGACCATTTCTGCTCATTTTACTTTTATTATTATCCGCGACGATTAAGTAAATATGTCCATTGGAGCTTACAATTATCCACACTTTGATATAAACCCAGTGAGCAATACAAGTACTCGCCTTAATGGCTTTAGGAAGTGACATCTTTGTATGGTGGTGGCGCCATGTTTGACTTCGTAGCCTGCGGTGCAGCTTCCTGCAGGCCTGCGCGTGTTTGGCGCCAATACTCCTCTTATACTCAATGGAAGTTGTTGTTCAGAAAAGCCTGCTTTACTTGTAGTTCGGTGAAGTAAATAATAACATCTGGAGATGACTTTTGGGACAACACGTTGTGGTCCACCGCAGTTAAGTCATTGTTTCGCACTTTTTTTTTAAGTGTGACGTCATATCCGCGCAACAGTCAGAGCCTGCAGCCCCTCACCAGTTAACACCCCCACTGTATTTTTCCACTTAGAGCACAGATATGTCGGGATGTTGACTGGCTCGTGTTTACTTTGCCAATAATGGAAACTTCTACCATTTTTAAAGAGAAAAAAAATAATTAAATTTAATCACAAACACTAAAAGTTGTGTTGGTACTCAGAAACAGTCTGTTTTGCATGCTGCTTTCACACAATCTAGTTGTAAAAAAAACAACAAAAATAAAACACATTTTTATGTGTTTATCTTTAAATTAAAAATATAAGAAAGCTTAGGTTTTGTAGTTAATAGTTTATCTGAATAAATATGTCACATTTAAATGGAGTTAAACTCACATGACGGATTAAAATCCTAAAATGTATCATGTCCACATATTTTAAGAAGCTGAAACAGATTAATATTGTTTTGTATTAAAAACTGATGTGTAATATCTTTCATTATACTGTCTGAATTACTTCAACTTTAGTGTAGTTAAAGGACAGAAACACCACAAAGCTGCACTCTTTGCAGACATATAAAAAAAATCTGAATGGAAACAGATTAGATCAGTTTTACAAACTTGACATGATTTTGTTTTATATCTTTTATTTAGACCAGTATCAGGTCTTGAGTGGCTGAAGACAAAAGGGTCACAGTGTTTAAAGATGGAAACGACTCTGTTAAAAGAAGATGTTTGGCCTTATTGGTCCTTTTTGTTGCAGAGGAGAATGTAAACAGTAGTTATATCTGAGGGAACACAGTGGATCAGTGTGATCCGCTTGTTATTTTTCTTTCCTCAGCAGTTGGCACGGGTCTGTTTTACTTTTACTACGGTATGGAGAGGAACTGGCTCTGGGCCTTCTCCTCCTCCTGCTCCTCCTGCCCCTCCTGCACTCATGGGGAATGTGAGGCATGTCCTGTCTGTTGAAACAGCGTACTGTATGTGGGGCTGCTCTCGACTCCCTTTAACATTTTGAAACCTGAATGAATCATCCCAGTGGTTCAGTGGGCTGAAGGCGTATACTGATGGTGTGTAGTTTCACCTCTGTACCATTCAGTACATTCCCATGAACTGTAACTACTATGGGGAAAGAAAAAAAGTCTGTATCCGGTCCAATTTATTGGAATATGTTCATCACTCATGAAACCGACAGATTGAAGCAGCAGCAATGATATCCTGCTTATCCAACATCAACTTACTTAGAATTTAAATTGACACTTTCTCATTTTCAATACTTTTTATTTATACTCTTTATGTTTCAGCTTCATTGATACGGGCTAATTAAACATTTATCAAGGATCACTTTCTCTTATCTCAAAGAGCAAAGGCTATTATATGAAAAAGTCCTCGTTGATTTAATTTTAAACCTCACTGAAGCGAC
Organism: Leptatherina wallacei; assembly: GCA_028567055.1. Taxonomy (NCBI): domain Eukaryota; kingdom Metazoa; phylum Chordata; class Actinopteri; order Atheriniformes; family Atherinidae; genus Leptatherina; species Leptatherina wallacei. The sequence continues at coordinate 25,908,251 of JAOXYM010000015.1, read as the reverse complement.
TCTGCTACACGGTGGGACAAGTTACAACATGTCTATGTCTTTCAGAGAAAGTCGAGAGTGAGGCAGCCTTTACTCTAATGACCTTGTAGATTGGTTTTACTCACAGGGATGTTACAGTCAGCAGCCACATTAAAAGGTCTACCTTTCTGGTACCTGGTTGGACCCCCTTGTTCCTCCAGAGCTGTCTTAATTCTTGGTGTGATAGATCCAACAAGGTGATGGAAACATTCCTCAGAGGTTTTGCTCCATATTGACATGATAG
>JAOXYM010000015.1:25875013-25892515 GCA_028567055.1 Leptatherina wallacei | reverse complement strand
TGGTTCATAACGAACCAGAAGTTCCTGAATGTATTTTGGCCCTAAACCATTCAGTGCTTTGTAAACTAACAGCAGGAGTTTGAAGGTGGACCTGATAAAAGTAGTCGGTGTAAATGATCTTTTCATCTGAGGGAAAACAAATAAAATTGGTTCTCTGGCCTTCCAGACATTAAGTAGAAAATAGACCTGACGTTAACTAAAGCTGATCTTTCTCTGTTGGCAACACTCATTTTCATGTTTTTGAATAATTCTGTGAACGTCTGCTGGGAGCCTGATGCAACATCCATCCATCCATTTTCTGTACCGCTTAATCCATGCAGGCGAGAGGCAGGGTCGCCTGATGCAACGTGTTTTTCTAAATAAATACCTGTTAATGAGCAGAGTTTTAATTCACCTACAATTAACCTTATGTTGGTTTTTGATTGGATAAGCTTTGAAATGACAGAAATTTGTATGTATGACACAACTGGTAACTAAATTGTACTTAAAATGGTGAGCGTGTTTGTGATTCTGTGGTTTGTACCAGCATCTGAAGTGAAAACTAGGGGGCAGTGTCGTCATGCATAGAAACCGTAAGCACAGTTTTGTATGTTTCAGTACTGGGTGGAGGTCTGATTTAGTTTATCTATTAAAGGACCAAAGGCATAACTAACAATAGCACAGTCAAGATTTAGTGCGGCTCTGCCTCCGAGCTTAGAACCAGCAACCATAGTTGTCTGAACTGTATTAAATGCACTCATAACTAATCTTATTTCACTTGTGCTCTTCCCAGTGATGTGCAATAATATTTGCTGTTAAGAAAAAAAATTTTTTTTGTTTTTTTTTTAAGTATTTAACTGAGAACAGCAGCAAAAAGAAATGTTTTAGATTGATGGAAATCCTGAAAGTTGACTCTTGAGGCAGTCTGTTTGCTTCGCTGCACCGGTTAGTGCTGTTTCAGGGTTTATTGACCTGCTGAAGAAGCTGAGAAAGCCCAAAGGGTCACAAACAAACAGACTGTCAATTTTCTCCCGGGAAGCCAATTCTAGTACAAAGATCAGCTTAAAGTACAGTGAAGTGTAATTTGTAGCTGAAATTGTGTCCCTTTTTGCCATTTCCATTCACAAGTATCTAGAGGATTTCATATAGATGATATAGTTCAATTGAATTAAAAACATTTTAATACCCTGCCTCTCGCCTGATACTTGCTGGGATAGGCTCAAGCCCAACCGCGACCCTGCATGGATTAAGTGGTACAGAAAATGGATGGATGGACATTTTAATCCCACAGTAAAGTTACATAGTTGCTGTGTAACTAATGAATAGAAAATCTTAACAATGAAAACAGTCATAAAGAATCTTTGTATAAAATCCAGAGATTTTGAATGCTAATTAAATAAACAAACTGAACTAAAAGAAAAAGGTTTGTGTGAAAAGGTTGTGGTTACCAAGGTTACGGGCAGCACAAGAATACACAAATGTTACGAGGGAAGCTTGCTAAAACCGGTAACATAAAGCAACGGAGAAGTCACCCTGATGTTGCCTACATCACAAAATATAACTAACAAATAATTTTTTAATGGGAGTTTGGTGTTGAGTTCATTTGCGTTTCCATCAATTTCCTTTTTACTGTTTAGATTTTTCTATTTTTACCTCCCTCATCAGAAACCTAACAGGTGTGAAGATGCAGGTGACGAATGTTGCATTGCTATAAGAAAGGCTCACAGTGTGTCCTCAAAGTAACCGTCAGCTAGTTAAGAAGGGGGTACAAATTTAATTGTTTACAAATATTTAGTTAATACAAACTTTGGAGTATCCCTGCAGGGATCTTAGCATGCATGGGCCACTTCTAAAAGCTGCTACAGCCCGAGTTTAAACAATAAAATCTGAATAAATAGTCGGTTGTAAACCAAAAGAGGGCACATGATGCCAACTAACTGCTAAGAAGCACCAAAGACAGGAGAGGTGTCAAACAAAAGGCCCGGGGGCCAAAACAGGCTCTCCAGGATGCCCATTCATCCTTCATTTTCTGTACCGCTTAATCCAATTCAGGGTCATGGGGAGCTGGAGCCTATCCCAGCATGTATGAGGCAGAGGCTGGGTACATCCTGGACAGGTCGCCAGTCCATTGCAGGAGGAATTTAGTAAACATGAAACTAGAGGCTTTGATTAAAATGTTTTAATTAAAGAAACTGTTACTCCTAATCTGTCCGTAAGGTGATCATTTTTTTCTATGTCTAAATATAAAAACTTTCAAAAGCAGGGGGTTAACTTCTATCTTTTTTATTTCATTACAGTAGCGACAAGCGCAAACGTGCTTCATATACAAAAACGCTGCATACAAACAGAAATGCTGTCAGGAAAAGCTGCAAGTATAGACGAGCTCTGCAAATACAGAAACGTGATGCAAAAAATTATATATATACATATCCAACTTACTCCTAGCCCCCATGAACCTTTGCGTGAAATATGCGACCGACTTCCGGTTTAACAGGTGTTGTAGAAAAATCTGTGACCTGTCAGAATCTGTGACTGCAGGGGGCGATAGTGGACTTTTTTGTATTGAAAAAATATCGAACCGTGACACTTAAGTATCGAACCGAACCGTAATCTGAAAAATAACATATGTAGATAGATAAAATAAAATTTCTTGGACAAAAAAAAGGGAAAATGTGGAGTTTTCATTATTTATAGATTATTATGCTGTTATTTGAATGGTTTGGCCAACTTCAGATCATATTGCGCTCTATGTGGCCCCTGAACTGAAATATAAATCGACACCCCAGTTTTAGGGGGTTCTGGGCTGAAAAACATGTTTTACAGGAGGTACAATGATGAAAAGAGTTTGAGAAGCACTGGTGTAGACGAACCCTTGAATTAACTTCAGATGCCTAATTGCAAGTGAATGCAGCACGTAATGTATTTAGAGAACTTGCGATCCTCTCTCATACATAAGCATGTTTACACATATACAATATTACAAGTTCTATTAAATATGGTGGGAAATGAGTTTCTAGTCTTAGAGGAAATGAGCAGGTACGTAGAATTAAGTTTGGTTAGAGTATATAATTAATGATGTGGAACAAACGCTAAGTACCCATAAAATAACTGGTGCAACTAGAAAACTTGATGAGGAAAAAATTGCTTGAGTAAGCTTAATGTAGAAAAGGCTTGTTGCAAATCTAGAACAACACCAGCATGTCGGTGAGAAGCAGCAGTAAACAGGTGATAGCACCATGTCAGTGTGACCATGCCTGAACATTTTATCAGGATAGCTCTGAGTTGTTTCATCAGTAATTCCACATTCTCGATAACATTTCAGCCCTCTTACAGCATTATCACCTGCTTACATGGGTAACAAATACATGCCAGTTTACACTGTTTACATTATATAAAGAGGATAGAAATGTAATAATACCACCAAATGCAAAGTTTACTGGCTGACAATGCTGGATAAACATCAATAAAACTTTGGATTGGCAGGGATTTTTTTCTTGAGGATTCAAATATTTGTTATTACCAAATAAAGCCTTATGAATGAGTTTCAAGTTAAATTATCTTTCTGTGTTTTATTAAGATTAACAATCAGGGACTGAGTGTCACAGACTGCCTTCTCATTGCTGTTTATGAGTATTTTCTCAAAGAATTTTCTCTTTGTCACATTATTTACGTCACACAGGAATATTATCTTTGACATAATTCCCACAATACACAAACAGTTATAAGTAATTAAATCATCAGCTGTCTGCACATTGTTCCTACACTAACCTGGTTTTATCAGCCTGTCCTAAGACTAAGACATATCTGCAATGATGACAACAATCATATCAACTTGCATATCACATGAACATAAAGTATTACTGTTGACATCATTAAAAAGTAGAACATACTACATGACCAGAAAATCATACAATCTTTAATAATCTCACATCTTTGTCCAAGTCAAAGGCAGATAATCCGAGATAATCCTAAATAAACAACGGCTGATGAAAACAGACATTAGCTGGTTAATCATACATATTTTGTTCTCCTTGTTACACAAGATGGCCACTTTAGTTACGATGAATTCCGGTTGTTCTGTCACACTATTTTCATTCTGTGCCCCCAGCTTGTCTCCACATTATTGATCTAATAAAAGCCACTGTCTAGTGACTTTTTAGGAGGTGTAATACTGACTGTCATCACCAGCTTAATTAAGTAGGCTTATGTTACATAAATAACTGATAAATAAATGTCAATACATTGCAAATAGAATGTTTATTACAATTTAGATGCTTGAAGAGAGTGAATATGAATAAAAATAACAAAGTTGGCCAACATTAGCATGTTAGCACAAAATAACACGTACAAAACATAACACAATGCCTTCAAGTAACACCACATACAACTAAAGTTAGTTTCATACAAATATTTGGTCAAATAGGCTCAAGAGTATATAATGATGCTTCCATCTGTGGCAGTAATAGTATGGCTATAAACACGCTAGCAACGCAGTTGATGAAAAAAAACATTTTGCGTTTGATTTTACACATTTTGTTTTATTCATTTATTATTATTCTTTTACACAAGATTACCACTTTAGTTATGATGTACAGTTTATTATTGACTAAAATCGTTCTTTTTCTTACCCCCCCCCCCCCCATTGAAAATTTTCTAGACTCGCCCCTGTATAATGACTACCAAGAGTTGTAATGCTGACTGTGGCCACCAGAATCAATAAGTAAGCTTATATTACTTATATAACTAATAAATAAATGTCTACGTTTATCACAAATTAAAACATAAACAGCCCGAACAAAGAGTGAAAATGAATTTAGATGCAAAGAAAAAGAGTTGACTGGCTTAATAGCGCCACATAAAGCTACACTTAATGATGTGTTTTCTCCTAATATTTCGTGAGAAATGAAAATAATGTAACGATGTTGCCATTAGCTGCATTGCATGACTATAAACAGCTGTAGGGTTGGGACATGCTGTACTTCTAGCCACACCTCGTCAGTCTCTCAGGTGTTTTGCCTAAACAGCGGAGGGAAAATAAAGTAGGCGGAGAGTTTCACCAGTAGAAGAGAGCGTCACCATCCCTCTCTCTGCCCTCTGTCATTATACATTAGTGTCCGTGTTACACTACAGAGGGCTCTTTAAGAGGAGAGCCTCTGTATCTGCCGATCTGTCAGCCGGCGCGGTGCCGCCGCCGCCCTCCACGCGCATCCTGCTGCAACTCTTGGGGGGATTGTGGACTCCCGGCGGGACCGCGGAACTCAACGCTGGTGCATCTGAAGCTATCAGCAGACGTAATGGATAATCGATGATCCCAACTAAAATGCGTCGGGCCCAGCATCCGCGCCGTCCAGGGCTGTGCAGGTGTAACAAAGTAACCGGACTGGATGGTTAAAGAGAGGGACGCGGCCACGTTTTTCCCCCCCACCGGGTCACGTCATACATGTTTTATGTGTTGCCTTTGCAGAAATGACTTTTGGTTCTTACTCCTTGGGATGGGCAGCTTCTTCTGGCACAGGCCCCCTTTTTTTGTCCCAGTAGCTCCGCTGTTTGGTGGTTTGACCGGATCCGCTGGTTGGACGTTTGGAGGAAGTAGCAGCTGCAGTTTATCAAGTGAGTGTGAGATAAACAGGACTGCAGCTCCCACGTTACTGTACCACATTAATGTTAAATTTCACCCAAATGTCCTGAAACATACCTTCATTCATAAGACTACAAGAGTGTCCAGATATGGTTTTAAAAGTGCTGTCAATTAAGTTTTACTTGCTTAATTGCATAGGAAATACACATTTTATCTCAGTTTTTTCCTTTTTCTTTCGAGGAAGTGCAGAAGCCAGAGCTCAGCATGTCTTCGGTGGTGGTGTCCGGACGAAGTGAGCTGAGCCTCCGAGAGCTGCCCATGGAGAGCTGGATGTCTCTCCTGCCATGTGCTCTGTGGGACACCCCTTTGTACCACCTGGCCATCCCAGGTATGCTACCATATATCACAGCCCACTGTGTTCCTGATGATGTGGGGTTTGGGTTGAATGTGTAACCAGAGTATTTTGCATGGCAGTGTGAGCTCAATGCACTGCAACCTGAGCAAACCCAATGCAAATGAGCAAAACACATGGAAATGAGGGAAAAACTTGCCGCAAAGAGAGAGAGAGAAAAAAAGAAGTGACATACAGGACGCTGATCAGTCTGACAGGACTCAGGCAACCGGCGTGAAAACACACTGCAATTAGTTGAATAAAAATTCACAAAACCAAACTACAGTAGCTGGACACATGTGTGTTTTATTATGATTAAATGTGTTTTTGTTTCTCCATTCAGGCAGCCACAACGCAATAACCTACTGTCTGGATATGAACAACAGATCTCCTGTTGACCCCATGCAGCCAGACATGCTTCAAAAGCTGGACAAATACATGAAGCCCCTCATTCGCCCATTTGTGTACAAGTGGGCAATAACCCAGGTAATAAAATCAGCTCTTACCAGCCGTAAACTGTTGGACATTCAGTAGAATTTACCGTGCATCCCATATTTTGCAGGAGTACACTATAAAGCAGCAGTTGGACTGTGGGGTCAGATACTGCGACCTGAGAATCGCACACAGGCCCAACGACAACTCCAACGATCTCTACTTCTACCACGGAGTTTACACCACGCTCACTGTGGAGGTGAGGTTACAGCTTTCAGACAGAAATCATGTTGCTACAGATAATTTTATGCTCCTGAAATAAGTGGCTTTGGACTAAAACCATAAAAGAAAAAATCTATACTATTCTGAACAAGTTTATATTGTATAAGAACATTTCAAGTTGCTTTATAACTACTAAAGTGGGGTTATAACTACAGTTATGCAGGTGATTATTATACGGTAAAGGTAGCACAAGTGGAGTGTTGTGGAGTTGAGTTGTAAGTGGGTGGACTGAAAAAACTAATGGTATTAAAGGTAAAAGCTTGATGAAGGAAGGATTGGGGATGTACAGAGAACATAAGCACAGTGCAATGTCAATAGATTGCATCGAATCTTCTCTTTGATTCGGGGGACAGCAGAGAGGAAAAACTCCCTTTTAATTAAAAGGAAAAACGTCCAGCAAGAACAGACTCAGAAAGGTTGGCCATCTGCCTTGTCTGGTTGGTGGAGGAGAGGACAGGAAAGACGGGTCAACAATAAGTTAAAGGAGAAGTTGTTGTGTTTCCCTCTGGTTGGTTAAAATGCCAGATGTGACGTGTTCTGTTTATGACTGCGGTCGCATGAAATCATATTCTGTAAGCCTCAATGCCTTTTTCATAGATGGTTAACTGATGGCAAAGTGGATTTGGTTTGTTTGTTGACCTGCAATTTCCCAATAGAAATACAAGAGAGGACACACGTCTGCAGAGTTCATTTTGCAGAAAGCAGTTTCACAAACTCGACCCATAGAAAGCTGGGTTATACAACAAAAAAACTATTGGATATCCATTTCATTTGACTCAGGTGTGTTGCAGCAGGGAAACATATAAAACCTGCAGGACACTGGCCCTTTAGCTCCAGAGTAGGTGACCCCTGCAATAGGCCTTCACTCACTGAGGCTCACTGCTGCGGCCGGTGGGACTCCACTGCATACGTATGGCTGATAATAACGTAATAAGGGCTTCCACTTCTCACTGAAAACCAGAATCATAGATGTTTCCACATCGTGGGCAACAATACTCAGACAACTGCCAGACCTCTGGTGTCTGGCTGACCGAGGCAAAGCAATACAGAGTGATGTTTCCTCCCGGGTGATACAGCTCCTCTGCGGGGCAGGGATTCTCCGATCCCATGCTTTTAAATTTGACCCAAATAACCAGCTAGGTTTGCTACAAAACGTATAATGAAGACTGACACTGTTCCAAGTATTTATCTGAAAGACTCTACGAGTATCAGAAGGCACGTCAGCAAGTTTGATTAATGGATTGATTCATTTTCTTGTTTGTTTTATCTTGATTAAAGCACATTCCAGAGAGTATAAAGCCACAAGCAGCTCTGCCAGCAGCTACAAACAAACTGGCTGTAATTCCAGGCTGTGACAATGTGGAGGAGGATGGTGGACATCCGGCCGTTTGTGTTTTTTCTTCTTGGCAGGTGGCTTGAAACAACAAAAAATTCCACCGTGTATTTAAACGTGCAGTTTTTCCTTTGTTATTATCGCCGAGTCTCTGAGGAAGTGGCGATTCTTTTGTCCAATCAACAGATTGCAGTGTGTTAAGCTCCACCATTTAAGGTCAAATCGGTAAGATCGGGACCACAACAGAAGCAGGATGGCTTGGATCAGATATTCTGGCACCATTCCTAGTTTTTGCCTGTAGAAACACCAAAATAAAATAAAAAAGCATCATCCCATCCCATAGCGAGCCAGGCCTGTTGGTGCAATAGGTCTCAGAAAATGACACATTAGCCATTAAGGGGTTAAGGCACACTGCTCAAAACGTCTACAGGGAAGCAGCCACTTCCTAAACGATGAACTCTCTGGAGCTGTACCAGTGTGTGGTAGAAAATCAACTGAGTTCAAATAAAGCAGCCAGTGAGTGAAAGTTAGCCGCTCTGATCATTATTTTATCAGTTTGTTCTTTGCAGCGCGAACGTGGCAGAATACGTTTTTATCTGAGTCAGAGAGACTTTGAGGAAGTGCTGAGAGTCTGAACAGTGGGTGAAGCTCATTAACTTATTCATAGGTCTGAATGAGGAAGGAGTTAGACATGGTCAGTTATGTCATATGTAATATTAAAGCCATAAAGAGGTTTACACATGGCCTAAAATTACGATTTTACCATTTTCAAGTCATTTAGGATCAGTTTGGTTCACAAAAACTTCCCCTTGGCTTATGTCCGGAGCGTCATCTTTCTGATGTTATCTTTCACCAAAGAAGAAGAAAGAAGAAAAACAAGTTTGAGGAAGGATAAGAATAAGGATCCCGATGCCCTTGGATCTCCTGGAAAGCTGGAGATGTTTAGATAAAATGAATGTTTTGCTAAATTGTTACAGTCCTGCCATGCCGACCTGTGTGTGCGAGCCAAAATCCAGTCCTGCTTCTTTCTACCTGCAGCTAGTCGGGTTGTGAGCTTTTCAAATAAAACTGTGACTCATAAATCATAACTTGTGTTTCGCCGACAGACCGTCCTCACAGAGATAAGAGAGTGGCTGGATGCTCATCCCAGAGAGGTGGTGATTCTGTCCTTCAGCCACTTCCTTGGCCTGAACCAGGAGCTCCACATCCTGCTGCTCACAACCATTCGCAACATTTTCACCTCCAAACTCTGTCCCGAAACGGTACAGCTTGCTTTCTCTTCTCTCTGAAATAAAAAAGAAAAGAAAGAATCATTCAGGCAACAATTTCAACTTTTTGTTATTGTCAGCAAATTCTGGAAATGATTTCTTTGTGTGGAAACGTCAATGAGTCACGCTGCGCTGCGGACACACACGCCACACACGCCACACACACACACGTCACACACGCCACACACACACCTTCCTGCTGCTGAAAATACTCGATAGAGTCCCAAGTTTGAACATTGTTAGTTCACAGCTGAAAATAGTTCTCTATGCACTGCTGCCTGCGTAAAGTTACAGGCTACAGGAAGTAAGACCTCTTTTTTTTTTTTTTTAGCAAAGATCTGTAAAAAGAACACTTTGAATCTTAGGATGCACGGTAGGAAATGAGAGTATTTAGGCCTCTTATACACCAAACCAACACTCGACCTTTGGGCTCGTCTGGATCTTTGGTAAAAATCTGTCTTGTATTTTTGTTGGTATGTTCGGACTCTAGTGTCTTTTTTTTTTTTTACCTTGTTCAATTTTGTCCCGTCCCATCAGCAAATGTCTTTCTGTATTGCCTGTATTCAGTAACGTGATTTTTTTTTGGTTCACAAACTAAGATGACTAATGTTGTGCAAGAAAAATGCAAGATATGGTTCTGAGTATCTTCAAAGTTTAGATGGGAGCTCTAGATACCTTGAAAAGTTGATGGCATTGATCCATACGCCAGATTTTGGACAAGCATCTACACAACCAAACAGATGAAAATAGAGGTGGACGATATATCGAGAATATACCGATACTTAGATATACAACGATGACTGACATCATTTTGCCCACGTCGGTAAATTCGGTATTTTGAAATATAAAATTACAAGGTTTTTTTTTGTCTTTTTTGGCTGTGTGTAAGAATTAAGACTAAGTTAATTTCCTTTTTAAGACGCTGCATTACGTGTCCAGAGTCTGTAGTCCCGTGATTCCCAGCATGTACGGAACAGAGAGTGTCACACGGTGGACCCGTACATCTGTCTGACTACATTACATCGAGGAAAAATGGAAACTGTGCACCAAAGTGCTGTTATCGTCCATTTATCATTATCGAGATGAACTGCTCAATGTATTGTGATATTGATTTGAGGCCATATCGCCCAGCCCTAAAGGAAAACATGGAAAATTTGGGAAGTCTTTAAATTCCTCACGTGTGAATGAGTGAAAACATTTGGGATTAAAACCCTTCATGAAAAATCGTGCATCGGTTCTGCTCATGTAAGTGTACATTTAGATGTTTTTATAGTGTCGTTGCTTTTCGTGTTTGGTGTAAACAAACCATGACCATAGGTGCCTAGTTTATATCATCTTCATCATAAAGACTGCTAGTTCATCCCGGTGAGTGAACTTTGATTTAACCACACCATAGCAGAAGCCAACATAGACAAACCTTTAACAAAGTTCTGCAAACTCTACCATGTGTTGACCACTTTTAATCCCAATGAAAGGTTCATAAGCCACTTTTCTCTGTCTTTTCCTAGAATCCTGGGCCACTCGGCCTTTTTAATGAACCCTGAATAAATCTCAATCAGTTTCACAACTCAAACAGTTGAAACAACCACAAACATCACAACTCTAAGGCATTTTCCAACCATCAAAAGCACCCTTCGCTATACATACTCTGGTCTACAATGAGCTGCGTTGACCACCACTTCACACAAAATGAAACTAATAAGGTGAATGTGACATCACGTGAATACGAGCAGTAGCACACTGTGATGGCCCCAGACCTCTTTGGGCCCCTGTGGGTTTTGTTTTTCCTCATATGTATTTTGTGTTGCAGGCCTTGGTGCTGATTGCAAATTGGAAACAGCTGGCCAGGGTCTCCATACGCCATAAAAACTCCACCCTTTCCTGGGTGTGAACCACTCTTACTTAGTCTGTCCTTGAGGGCTTTTGTCCTGCAGATTTTGGATGTTCCCTGCTCCAGTACACCACAATCAGATTGGTGGGTCAACATGCTTGGGCAGAACTTTAATGTGAAGCAGGTGTGTTGGATCAGGGATACATTGAAAACCTGTTTGCGGTCTTCGAGGACCAGAGCTGGACACCTTGCCCTAGGGCCTGGGGTTTTGTTTCAGTTGCGTTTCGTTTGGTTTTGTTAAACGTCACCTTGTTTCAGTCGGTTAATGAAATGTTTCTATGTGAATTTCCTCGCGTCTTCCCTTATTTGTTATGGTCCATGAGCCGACCATAACACACACCTTGTACCACCAGCTTCTGCGCTGGTGAGCGGAGTCTTCTGGTTGTACAGAAGACTCCGCTCACCGATAGTTGGAAGTCATCTTAAGCCTCATTTATCCACTAAATATGCATACACAGCCTTCTGTCCGTCTTCTACATCCTTTTCGTGCGTATTTTGGTCCGTTTGCTTGTGGATTCGCTAAAACGAGGAGGCACTGTTGTGCATTAGCTGACATGTGACCAGCGAAAGGAACCAAGGGGGAAGAAGAAGCCCTGATGCGTTTAATGGCCAAACAGACCACCTCCTTCTTCTTCCCAAGCTTTTTATGTGACTTTGTGTGAATGAACATCATCACGTGGCCATGTTTGCTGTTTACTGAAACTGATGTTGGAACTCAGAGGTGAACTCTGAACTCTGCAGTTCCCTTTAGTGGACAGCCATGTCAACGTAAGGGACACATGGGGAGTATCTGGGCAGGGACATTTGACATTGTTTGACACGGACATAAGTAATTATGTGCTTAAAGGGAGCATAAATGAGCCTTTAGCAGGTGGTCTGTTTATGTACTGGTGACATGAGGAACCCCAGCTGGGAGTCTTGGTCGGTGCTGGTTCTAAATACCAGTTTGGTGTATAAGAGACCTTAAAAACAGTCACATCACTGGTTAAGTCTTTTTCTATTGGAGTTGTTCATAAGTATAATATAGAACAATGCAAGCCTTAATCTTTAAAAGTATGAAAATGAATGAATAAAAAAAGCTTGACATAAAAAACGACACTTCTTATTCTGTCGATTTCAGGATATGGTAACTCTTCGACAACTGTGGGCTTTGGGCTACCAAGTGATTGTGTCCTATGAACACAATATAGCCAGCTCACACAGTGACTTGTGGCCACATATTCCTTACTGGTGGGCCAACAAATGCAAAGCCGAGGCTCTTATCGAAGAGTTCGAACACAGGAAACAATATGGCAGACCAGGTAATTCAGCCACGATTTAAAAGCTTTACAAAGTCAAGAATAAAATTGATGTATGACTTGCAAAATAACACAATCCTGCATGTATTTTGTGTTTTAGGAGGTTTCTTTGTAACAGGGATTAATCTGACGGAGGATCTGAAATACATCTGCACACACCCCACAGAGTCTCTGAAGGACCTGGTAATGTCCACGTATCCGGCGCTGCTCAGCTGGGTCAAGGAGCAGACTCCCGGCTCTAAAGTCGGCTCTCTCAATATCATTGCTGGGGACTTTATCACAGAGAGCAACTTTGTACCAACAGTTGTGACGCTGAATGAGAAACTAGTGAAATGGTCCTCATGACTTTGCACCACTCTGCAGACTTGTTCTGTAGAATAACTGAACTGTAGCAGGAAATTGACACAAGCTTGTTTTGTTAAGAGTGACAGAAAAAAAAACTTCAGTACTTGAATTATTTATTTGAAGGTAAATGCACTTGCTGGAGGCAGCCACGTCTACATTTCAGTCTTAAAGCTGCTTGAAAACCAACTTTTTGGTATTTTTTTACCTCCACTTGTTTGTACTGAGCCTATCTGGTGCCAGCTGAGGAAAACAAAAAGCTCAGTGGAAATCTGCTATCGCAGTTTATAAAACGTGCTTTTGCTTTCGCAGTCTGTGCACGTGGATTTTAACATTAGTCTCAGGTTTGTGAAACATGCATGAATTGATAAGGGACTGAGGTGAAGCCAACCTTTGGTATGTTTGTCATTCCCGCAATCTCAGGGGATTCTGGTTTTGATAGATAGATACATTTAATAAATGAGCTAAATACCCCTTTATCAGGTTCATGTTAGATGGCAAAACTTTTTCCCAAGGACCACTTTCACCCCAGAGTAGACAGCCTCAGATAAACATCATCTCAATCTGATGTCTGTGGGTGTCCAAATTAAACTCCTTTGAAATGTAGATGGCCAGGCATCCTACCACTATTTATAAATTATGATTCAGGGGAACTCCTTAACCCAGAGAGCAGACACATTTGGGGCTAATCAGGGCTACTTTGGGCCATTATGGCTCAGTTACGGCCCTGGTAATTGTTGTGTGGACCAACAGTAGTTCTAATATGAGGAGTCGGCCACATGTGGTGGGCATGTGGCTGAGTTTTGGCAACTATAATCACATGGAGTCATCACCGCAAGTCAAGGCCAAATATGGGCAAAACAAAACTGCAGATATGGGCCTTAACTGGGACCTTTATCAAAAAGGAAAGTTTGAAGCCTGATCTTACAGCTGCCCTACTGAACTTTGGCAGATTCTCTCACTTTGGTGCTCCCTAACGAAGGCCTCTTCAGCATCCATCTTGTATCTTGTCTCTTCTCCGAGTTTTCCTCCATCCAGTAAAAGTCAGTTCCATGTTCACTCTTATTTCTTCCTCTGTCACTTTCTCTCTCTTTTCCTTGCTTCCTCCAACAATGCCTTGTTGCGTTATTTTGGTAAATCAGCCACGGCGTGAGTCCAAAACAGTCAGCGTGTTAATATCCACCTGCTGGCATGTGACATGGTGTCGTAAAGTGAGGTGCAAGCGATGCCCCGGGCTGGAAGACAACCGGGTGAAGTGCAGTTTCTCAGCTTCAGGGCACTGCAGGGCAACAACAGCTTCAAGAATGGGCATAATTAATGTCAGTGTACTATCAAAACAAGTCAGAAACTCAGAGTTTAAGATAGTTATATAGTGTTGCTTTAAAGAGAGAGACAGTGTCTGCTTCCTGAACCCAAACTGGGGGCTGGTTCCATAAAAGAGGGCACAGCAACCTGGTTTGCTATTTAAAAAAATAAGAAGCTTATTATCTCATCATCTATTACCTATTTCAGTTGATTTTGTTTTCCTTTTTGTCACCAATTTAATTCTGAAACTCAAAACCACAACTCCCTGATATTTTGGGAATGACACAATGCATTGCACATAAAGCAAAACTAAGAGTTTTATAAACCGACTGGATTTCCATAGATTCTTTTTTTTGTTTTTTGTTTTTCCAGCTGTCACCAGACAGGTTCTGTATGTCTGTTTACATTTAGTTGGCTACTTATTATTGTACTGCATCAGTTTTCACATGTCAGCGAGGAACGCCAGTTTTATGCTACGCTGACCAAAAGCAATAATGGTACAACTGAACTCACCTTAACGTAGGCATTTTAGATGCATAAGCACAATTCATCAACTACATATGACTGCAATAGAAGCATCGTGCAGGCTGTAAGATTAAGATGTAGCTAAACTACCACCTACGATACATGTATTTAACCACAGAGAATGTAGAGATCATACATAAAATGTATGTAATGCACGGTGAAACTTATTTGCATGAGCCCAACTTTGATTGCGCTTCTTAGAAATTGACTTTGGCCATTAGCTTAGGGGTTGAGTTAAATGATGCTGCACCGCCGTGCCTGTGGAGATGAGCTTTTCCAAAAAACATGAGCATTTTTAAGCAAAATCATCTCTTTTTTTTTAAATACATTTTTTATCCTGAACATTCAGACTTACAGATCAAAGTCATAAAGAAAAGGTGCTTGAAAGTTTCCAAAGCAGAACACATCATACAGATCTACTGTAAAAAATCAGACGTAGATTTCTTATCTGATCAATTTCCTTAGTAAACCGAGTATAAGTCTCTTTGGTTTAATAGTTTTCTTTTTCTAGGTTTAAGTCTTAGAGTTACCATTAGGGGTGTCACGATATCCACATCTCACGATACGATATTTTTTGCGATATTGTGGGAAGGCTCGCAATAACAAGAAGGAGGAGAAAAGACAAACCAGGCACTATATTAAATAAACGTCACCTAGACATTAAAACACAGCCTATTTGATAAATAAAAATACCCAGACACAAAATACTGCCTCGTAATTTGGTTGAAAAGATCGCACTGGCCGCAAAGGATCATGGTCTATGTAGTTTAGTATGTTTTGATCCGCTAGATCAGACTGAAAACTGTCATTTTTGCCTCAAGACACACTGCTTGATATTGTGGCAATTTCCCTACGGCGATATCGCCAATATTGTGACACCCCTAATCAATATCATTGCTCAAATATGTCAAATTCAGAGATGTTTGCAATTCCTCTGCTGAAATGTAAGTGTAAACTGTTTTGTGTTTCGGGTTGTGGGGAATGTTAAACTGTGGGGTCCCTAAAGGGCCACAGTGGGGAAAACAATGCCTTTGTGTTCATTTTCAGTGCTTTTTCTTTTGTTCCACAACAATTGTTTGCTTCACCTCTGTGAAACACTCCTATAATAGGATTAGTTCACTCCTGTCCAGTTTAATTATAATGGTCAATGTGATAAAAAAAAACAAAAAAAAAACAGGAATTAATGATAAAGAAACAAAACACTTTCACAGAAATAATCTGACTAATAGAAATACTTAAAAATAAATAATTTTATGATACTAAACTACTAAACTACTTTTCTATTTTGTGATCACTGTTATTCAAAGAAATAAAACCCACTCCGGAGCATGTATATAATTATAGCAGCTGCACAGCACTTAATCCTTCTGCTGCTTGAATAATAGATATGCAAATAAAGTATTTATTTTTTCCATTTTCATCTTGTGTTTCCAATTAAATTGTCCTTTATCTTTTTTATCTGGTGTAAATATGCCGCAAAATGAAAAAAACAAACAAAACATTTCACCCACATCCCAAAGGAGCTCTCACTCGGGTGTTTGTTTTTCTTTTTTCCAAAGTTTACCTTTTTTTTTCTAAAGTATTGGTGAATGTACAATGATGTCAGAATGCATATGTACCACTGTTCAAGGTTTCAGTACTAATTGCATGACATACTATTTACAAGGTGATGAACGGCAAAAAAGAAAAAAGTATCTGATCTATAAATCGACCAGTTCAATGTCAACTTGTATTTAAACTTACTTTTTCATCATACTGTTCACTTATAGACATGATCGGACCAAGACAACACCTTACACATGACAGTTATTGATAAATTGACATTTCATGTTGTGGTATAGCTACCACAAGCTTCAGAAGAAGGACTTACCACTGATGTTATATCGTTGTAACACTTTATACATTTTCTTTTGGGTGTAAATTTCACCCAAAAGCTGAATATCCCTAACTTTATATATATATATATATATATATATATATAGATATATATATATATATACATGTGTGTGTATGTATACAGTCGTGCACAAAATTATTCACACCCTTCCATTAAAGAATGAAAAAAATCAGCTGTCACTGAAATAAGTTGAAACTGAGTAATATATATATAATAATAATATATAAAAATTTGATGAAAATCATGACATTGTTATTGAATTGCGGTTCAATAGAAATATTTTTAATAAACGAGCAAAAAATATGAGAAATTATATGTTACATCACTCATAAGCTAATATTTTGTTGAGCAATCCTTTGAGCCGATCAATGCAACCAGGTGTTTTCTGTAACTCTCAATCAGACTTCTACACCTGTCGACAGGTATTTTGGCCCACTGCTCATCAGCAAAGTGCTCTCTGTTCTTTTCTCTCTCTCTCTCTGTCCCCTCCGGTCGGGTCCAACAATAAAGGTGCAGATTCAAACTAAAAACTAAAATAAAGATTTTTTTCAAGAGGGACTTCATACATTTAAAACTCTACTTGACAAAGTAAATTTGCTCGGCACAAAACAGCAGCCAGACAACCATTCTGCTGCTACAATGGACAAGACAGGTGGAAATAAGAAAAAAGAAAAGTGCTCTCATTGGTCCAGGACCGTATTGTTTGTTTGTTTTTTATTATTTTTTCAGCTCAATTAAATTAACAAACAATATCTTATTTCACTAAATTATAATTTAGCAAATTTTGATCTATTATTACTTTTTTCAGTCTCCAATTATTTGAATTACTATTAAGAATTTTGTCTTTTATTTAATGGAAGGGTATGAATAATTTTGTGCATGACTGTATATTTATTTATGCGCTCACACAGATAGATAGATAGATAGATAGATAGATAGATAGATAGATAGATAGATAGATAGATAGATAGATAGATAGAT
>JAOXYM010000015.1:25837312-25850740 GCA_028567055.1 Leptatherina wallacei | reverse complement strand
TCTAAGGGAGAGCCCGGCCACCCTGCGGAGGAAACTCATTTCGGCCGCTTGTATTCGCGATCTTGTTCTTTCGGTCACTACCCAGAGCTCGTGACCATAGGTTGGGCGGCGCCAAAGAGTGGAAATCTCCCAAAGCTCAGTCGTGTTGCTTTAAAGAAAGACATTTTTTCATGAAGCTGTAAACACAGAACAGATTTAAGCCCTTTTCTTAGGTGACACACAGTACATGAATGGCTTCGGTAATTAGTCACTTTTCTGTTGATGTTCGTCTCTGCTTCAGTCAGACAACGTGTGGAAGTGACTGGACGGGACATCAGCTCACATACAGAATAATATAAATGTCTTTATATTGTTATAGCTCATATTAGCGAGCGAAAGGAGCAGTATTTGAATGAAACATACAGACCGTAGGGCTGGGCAGATTGATCCAAATATTTATAGTATCGATACTAAGGCTACTATCGGTATCATTTGATACCAGCGCAATGAGATTGATACTTCTCTTGTAGAGGGCTTTGGGGGGCAAAAAGCCAAAGAATGTGAATGAGAGCTCAACCAATAATAGGTTTTGCTTTTGTTTAGCTAATTTGCACTGTTATTTTTCTCAAGCAATGTTGTTTGCAAACAAAAAAAGCTTAGATTAAAATTTCTCAGTTCTGCCATTCAGTTTAGTTCAAAAATGTTTTATTAGATAAAAATCTTTATATTGTGTTTTATTATGATCATGATCAACAATTAAAGGCAAAATCGTTCAATTACAAGCAAAAAGTATCGGTATCTGCGATACTTGCCCTGGATTTACTTAACATCTGATCGATACCAAAACTTGCAGTATCGTCCGTAAGCCCTGACAGACAGCGGACGGAAGCAGCTGAACATTTTGAATCGTTATAAATCTCTTTTGAAACAGCTGATCGTGTCAAATTAACCGAACTGCGCTGTTTGCTGGTTAATGCGACTGTAACAGTTCAGACCAGAGTCATGTAGAAAAGGCTCTGTATACGTTGTTATGTCAGACTCTGAAACAGCAAAATGCTCAGACACGACTGCTTAATGAAGGCAGCGGCTGTCTGAGAATGCCTTTACGTGCCAAAATTATCATCAATTTTCTGTAAACCTGTTACAAAAATGATTTTCTTATAGAATTCAGCAGGTCTGCAGCACTGAGATCACGTGTTAATGAATGAACTGTTCTGACTGCATCATTCAGTCTTGTGCGTCACGGGGAGGAGACGATGTGCTGCAGCACAGACCCTGTTGTGTCTGCAAATAACAGAGTTATTCATGTGTTTGACATGATAGTATCTTTATTTTGTACTTTGAACTTGGTTTGCAATTAAACTAAATGTCTCGGGGCAACGTGCTAAAGTCCAAACCTGCCTTGTTGGGCCTCATTAACAGTCTGATATCAACACTACTGCTCAGCAGGACCAGTGAAAGTATCTCATTTTAAATTAAAATAACAATTTAAGATTAGATGAGAAGTATATCCGATCCAACTGCAGAACGCCTTAAAAGGAAAGAAGTGAAATACAGGAATCTATGAATCTGCTGAGTCGGTGCATCCTTGGACCAACAGAACGACTCGTGAGGGGGTTGGATCAGCTCTGCCGTCCCCTCCAACCATCCTCCCACTGCACACGCAGCATCAGCACAAAGTCAGCCACATGAACAAACTGCACAAGAAGGTCTTCCAAGATTAGGAATCAATCGTCGAATCACATTTTCTGTAGCATTTAAGCCTCATCTGAAGAACGGGACTCAGATCCGCAGATTTCAGCCCGAATTTTCCTGCACAGACATCACTGCGTAGAGATCGTCCCGGCGCTGAGATGTGATGGGGATCTGCTGCCGGATGTCAGCCAAATACTGCAGGTCTGGAGTCAGGTGTCGCATGAAGAGAGAGAGTCAGAATAAACAGAAAGTAGGACAAAAAACAACACGTGTTCTGCAACAATTACGGCTGTGAAGCAGACCCATGTGGGTTTTTGTTGCACCGTGTTATATCGGGTAGTCTTCATTTCATTTCCTTCGTAAACAACGTGGTAGACAACTGGTTTATCTAAACATGACTATATGACTCAGTCTTATCCTAAAATGAAACGCCTGCACAGCAAAGACATGCATTTATCCAGTCATGTTACTACAACGTGTTAAATATCATGTAAGACGTTAACGGTTTAACAAAACAGAATCTGCAGAGACAAAAACATCTTCAACTCACCGATATCAGCGTAGATGACGGTTTCCTCTGCTCCGGCTTTAGAGACGACGTCTCCCCTGAAACATCACGTTAGGACAATTACACCCATCCAACATGTCCCTAGCCTTGTAGCAGAATAATTGCCCAAGTCATATTTTTAGGTTTTATAGATAATGATGCCGTCAAATCGGCAATATTAGGAGAGTACAGTTCAGCCAATATATGACTTAAGCAGTCATGCTATGAGGCTAACGATTTCTAATATCTACAAACATTCCAGCCTGAAGTTTGTCCGCTGTGTAAAAAATAAGTTCAGTCTAAAAGGTAATGACGTCCACATTTTACAAACTTTTTAACGACAATAAAAATAACTTATTTATCAGACAATTTACAAATCAAGCACATTACAGCTTATTAAATATTATGTATCATTTCCAACAGCTGCAGAAAAAGTATAGGCGCTGCTGTAATTTAATCATTCTGAAGGTTTTTTATATTCGAATAGAAAAAAACGTCTCCTGCAGGACAGAAGCATTAAAATAAACCTTCAAAACTAAATGCAATGTAAAAACACCTTCATCATGGCTACCAGTTATTACAATAATAACAAAATAAAACAATCGTGCTCCACAGTGAAGAAGCAGAATACAACCGACTGAATTCTCCCCGACACGAACCGACTCCAACCAAGTGAGCAGAACTAAGTCATTTTAATTCTCCAGAGTGTGTTTTATCGGCCTGCTCTGAGCTGCTGTTACCAGTGTAGAAGCAGTTAAACACTCCTCTGTTCATGGTCTTGTTTTCTTACCACGGGTTTACAACTGTGCTGTGACCCCAGGCCACATAAGAGGCGGTTTCATCTCTGGCAGGTGAAGCTGTGGCCACATAAACCTGGTTATCAAGCGCCCTGCAAGACACACACAATAACAACATGTCAGATTAAACAGAAGAGCCATCCATCCATCCATCCATCCATCCATCCATCCATCCATCCATAGGACGGAGAGGTCAATAACTGATGTCAAAACAAAGGGGACCGGGCACCAACAATAAATGAATAGAAGCACAGGTGAAGAGCAGAGAACAGATGCACCGGTCACTCATCATTATACAGTAGACACTCTATACTCTGCAAAGCTACAGCAGAGCTAGCAGCTCATGGCTCAGACTGGTTCTAATTACTGCCCCACGAGGCAGCAACATGTTAAACACACACAGATGTACGTCTGGACCTTCAGGGAACATCTCGGTCACACTTCAAATGGCTTGAAAATGAGTTCAAACATAAAAAATGTTTAGTTTTTTTTTTTTAAGTTTTCTTTTTTGCAGGTCTCACACCAACGTTTTGGAAGTTTGCAACCTTATAAGAGGTTGTTTGCTAACTTACTATACTGGAAGCTAGGAATCAATCCCCCGACTTTCCGGGCGGAAGACAACTGCTCTTCCTCCTGAGCTGCAGGCGAAAAACAAGACGATTATTTTTTTATTTTCGATTTTTAATTGAATATTAAACGAACGGAACCAGATGGCTTCCTGCTGGAGGGTTTCCTCTCTGTTAAAAGAGTTTTATTTTCCTCTCCACTGTTACCTGCTCCCCCCCCCCCCGAGCAGCTGATGATCCAATCTGTTGGTTTCCTTAACTAGGAAGTCATTTTTATGAAGGCTCTTACTCTGTTTAACACTGTTGGATTGAATTGGATTGTATCATGTCTGTAAAGTGCTTTGAGATGACTTTGTTGTGCTGCTATACAATTAAATGTAATTGAATAGTGTAATATATGCAATGTGAATCACATTTAAGTGTTTAAAATGTATAAATCAGTCCTATAACTCCACCTTACCCCTCGTCATATTTAGAGGAATCTGCCAGCTTCTTAAACACGCACATGCATGTGCAGGGTTAGCATGGTGGTGCTACATCCTGCCAACAGGAGGGATGAACAGCCAGCTCTACGCCAGCTTTAGACTTTTCGAATAGAATATGATTTTTTTTAAATGATGAAATGCAATAAATAAATAAAACTACACTGAATTTAACATTGCATTAACTTATTAAAAAAATCCGTCTATTACTTTAAGTTGGGAGTGAATCTGACTAAATGTGAAGTGGAATTGTTTTGCTTCTGTATTTATTTCAAACAGACATAAGAATCTACTTCAGATTGAGGCTTTAATAGTTGTATTTAGCTAGTTTTCATTTAATTATGGATCATAAAATTCTCATTCAGAGATGTACACGAGTAAGTTGACCTACGTAAGATTATCTGACCGACTCAAATATATCTAATGTGTCGCAGCTAAAAAAATCAAGAAGGATTTTCTGGAGGGAAGTGACTTCAAGTGACTCACCTCCCCCTCTGGAGGAGCTCCCAGTGGGCCGGACCGGTCGTCATGTTGAAGGCTCCGGGGTAAACCAGCAGCTGACAGCCTGAACACATAAAGCACAAGCCGGTCAGTATCCAACACCGCTGTGAACCTGAAGACATGCAAACTGTCTTCACAGCTCACCTTTCCTGCTGTAGAGCTGCGCCAGCTCTGCAAACCTCATGTCATAGCAGATCCCCACACCCACTTTACAGAAAGCTGCAGAAGCATTTACACAAGCAGGAGAAGAGGAATCAGATGAAGATGCTTCTCCATGCTCCAGGACACATGGGGGGGGGGGGGGGGGGGGGGGGGGGGGGGTCTGGAGCGGTCACTCACGTGTGTCAAACATGGACAAAGTTTTCCCGGGGCTCAGTGTCTCAGACTCCTGGAAACGGATTTTTCCTGGAACGTCGATGTCAAACAGGTGGATCTTGAAGGAGAGAGCGTGGGAAGTTTAAGCCCGTTAGAAAGACTCTGATCTGATCGGTCTAGTTAACACTTGCAGGAGATGGACACACACCTTCCTGTGTTTCAGAATCATATCCCCATCAGGACCAAACACTGTACAGCTGTTATACAACTTCCCACCGTCCTCTTCAGGGATGGATCCTGTGGAGCAACAAGCCAAATGGTTGATTAATCAAAAGCAGTTTTGGTTAGGAGTCGTCATCCTTTTTCATTCTTTATTCTCTGAAAACATCTCGTATATCAGCTCCAGGCTGATCAGCTGAAATCAGCTGAAAGATCAGAACATGGTCAGTTCTCAATCTATTTCTTTTTACTATTAAAATTCTCCACTTTTCTGTCATTCCTCTCCTGACTTTCTGTAAAATGAAAAATGCAACCCACTATTAATAAGTGGCATCATGTTGTGTTCTTAATTTAGATTTTACATAATATCCCAGCAGCTCTGGAAACAGAGTTGTGAGGTAATTCCGTATCGTGCATGAATTCAGATGATTTCCAGGAAACACACAAAATAATTGAACAAATTAATCTTTTATATGGACAGTAAATGAGTAACTGCAGCCAGAGATGCTTCCCTACCTCCCACCAGATACACCTTATTCTCCTTCGCCATCTCCGACAGCACCTGGGTGGATTCCCCTGGGATACGCTCTGCGTAGGTGGGGAAGAAGCTGGTTCCATATGGAGAATTGAAGCATTCCTGTATTTAGTGACAGATGAGAAACCAGCTGACATTTAGTCTCTTATCGGTGGCAGATCCCCCCATAATTACCCAGAACTGTTCATTAACAAAGCAGACTTCATGTCCACTATGAGGACTGGGGAGAGACGTATGGTGCTGTGGTTGAGAAGAGGGGGGGCGGGGGCCTCTGATGAGGACCAGGCCGAATAAACTGTGGCCTCTGTATACAGCAGCTGGTTCCCAGGTTTTAGCTCCTGCATGTGTGACAGCTGGCTGGGAAACTTTATGGAGACGCACCATTATTAATTTAGCTTATTTTAGCTCTTACATGCAGCCACAATTCAAATAAATACTTTCTTTTTTTCCAGTTCAAAATAATAAAAAGATATAATTAAATGTATTTTCCAAACTCTCCTAATAGGAAAAATCAAAATAAAACAAAAAAATAGTTATTTTAACCAAGCAGAAAATTCACAATTCAAAGAAATATCAATAAATCTTCATGGCTGTTTTTTTTTTTTACTCTATTTGGAGAATCCCAGCTTATAATTTCTTTTTTTAATTAAAAAAAAAAGGATGTTCAATAATGGATTTAATAAAAGGTTTATCATCTGTCTACACTGAACCACACCGCACTGTTCTCCTGCTATTGCAAAAGAAATTAAAAGTGATCATAAGCTATAAAAACAAAAAAAACCTCCACTCCTCTTCCTCCTCCTCCTCTTCCTCACCGGCAGCAGCACCACTTTGCTGTCCTGTCCCGCGGCCTCCTTCACCAGCCTCCGGGCTCTGCTCAGGTTGTCCGCCTTGACGCAGGTCACCTGCAGCTGGACGACGGCCAGACGGAACTCTGCAAAACAAAACACCTTCTGTTTACTATGACTTACCCACATATACAACTTTTATTTTGTAAATGACTTTTCCAGCCACGAGCAACACTAAATAAAACAGACATGCTCAACCACTTTAAATACTATTAAACCTTTATAAGATAAGGATACAAAATAACTCACTAGACATCACTTTGGCTAAAGTGGTCATCTGTGCAGTTTGGCTGAAGCGCTGCTTCGTACCGGAAGTAAAATGTAAGCGTTTCCGAGTGGCGGTTTGGTTTTCAAAATAAGAGTAGGTTTACTTTAAGTCTTCTTGACGCTAAACATCAGGATACTCAGTAAGAGCAGTCATGGCTGACTAAAACTATGACATTGGAAGTTTATGAATGTGAAATGATTTCTAGTCATACTTGAGTTATTTTTATACCTCCTGCAAAGTTTAGATCCTTTAATATGAAGTTCAGAGGCGACCTTACGTCAGCGGGGGTGGTAACTCTGCGCCCAATCAGGTTTCAGTGCAAGATTGCAAAACTTTTTTCATTGGTTAATCATAAACATAGACAACATTTTTATTTACTTGAGGAAAAAAATAACATCCTTAGCTAATCATTGCATCTAGTTGCCCATTAACACAATTAAAGCAAAGTTTTGTGAGTTTCTGTTGAAATACTTTGTAAATCAATAAATGTACAACCTTCAGAGACATTTTACCATTTTGAGGAAAATATTAGCTAATTTTAAACTTAATGGCCGCAACACATCTTAGAAAAGTTGGCACAGGGTGATGTTCACCATTGTGTGGCATACCTTCTTTTTACAAGTGTAAACATCTGGGAAGTGAGGAGACCAGTTGCTGGAGCTTTAGGAGATGAATGTTGTCCCATTCTGGTCTGATGCAGGATTCTAGCTGCTCTACAGTCCTGGACCTCCGTTGCCCCCCCGCCATAGGCATTAATGCAATCCCATGCCATCAGAGATGCAGACTTTTGAACTTCCCACTGATAACAAGCTGCTCTCTCTCCTCTATGGTCTACAGGACACAGCATCCATGGTTTCCATAAAGATTTTCCAATTTTGATCCTTCTGACAACAGAAGTTTTCCACTCCGCCTCAGACCATTTTAAATGAGCTTTTGTCCAAAGATGATGGTGACATTTCTAGATCATGTTCACCAATGGCTTCTTTGCATGATAGAGCTTTAACCTGCATATATTTCACAGTGAACTGAAGTGCTCTCGTGCACATGTAGTGGTTTCCAGTAGAGGAAGGAACCCCAATCCTGGTCCTTGAGGGATGGTGTATGGCAGGTTTTGGATATATTTCCCTGCTGCAACACACCTGAGTCAAATTAATGGGTCATTAACAGGCTTATGCAGAGATTGACATCAAGCAGATGGAGCCCTGGAGTAGAGAATCATGTCTGTTCTTAATGTAGTGGTGCCTGACGGCCCTAAGATCCAATTTTAGTTTTGACCTTCAGCTTCATCCCATGCACACAGAGATTCCTTCTTATGCTCTGTAGCTCGTGGGACCTTCAAAGTCATTGCAATTTTATGTTGAACATTTTTAAAAAATCGTTCCACCAGTTTTAGATGCAGAGATTTGTGAACCTCTGCCTTTTACATCGGGGAGGCTCTGCCTCTCTGAAATGCTCCAGTCATGTTACTGACCTGGTGCCAACCCGGTTAGTTACTGAATGTTCCTCCGTTGTTTCTTTGATCTGTACCAATTACTTTTGTTGTCCTAGTTCCAATTTTTTTGAGTTGCGTTGCTGCAATCAAACTCAAAATGAGCAAATATTTTCCATAAAATGTCTCAGTTTCAACATCTAATCTGTTATTTTTGTTCTCTCAGGAATGGAACATGGGTTTATGAGATTTACAAATCATTGCATTCAGTTTTTATTTACGTTTTGCACAGCATCCCAACCTTTTTGGGAATTATAGTTGTAAAATAGAAGAGCAACGCGCCATGAAAAGGCAGTTATTCATGTTGTGGATCAGCTTCAAATGAACTTAAGTTTCCTGGACAATGATCCAACTTCATCTGTGTGTAACTCGGTGTTTCTGCGGTTTAAAAAAACAAAAACTGGTTTTAATTCATAGACAACGTTCATTCAGCGTCCATGAGTGCAGTCCAATAATCTCCATTTATTAAAAACGGAAATGCTTAGAAAATAATAAGTACAGTAAGGTGCAAATTATACTCGAGTCATGTTGCATTTTCAACAAGTGGTTTGACATAATTTGCCAGAGATGGTACAGAGCAATGTAAAGACTCGCAGTTAAGGAGGCTCCAGTCAATAAGAATACTGAAAATGATCACAAAATAACAAACAACACAATGCGTGGGTTACCTGGGAATGCTAAGAAAGACCACATTTAGTCTTTAATTCAAGTTTTTCTTGCTAATTTCCTTAAATCCGCATTCTGATCTAAATCAGGATGACAAAAAAAAAACCCATTCAAATCTAAGAGATGGTAGTGATCCGTGTTTTCTGGACTGAAATTTGACTCCAGCAGTCCCACAGGAGGCTCCGACACTGTGAACCCAGGATGTCTAAACAAGTAGACTTCAAAGCAAACGCACGAGTTAGCACAAGCGGAATGAGGAAATGTTACAGAGAGTTTAAGATGGAACAAGCGGTGGTGTCCTGTGAAATGCCGCCACTGCTGACGCCAAAAATCACATCACAGGCATGAGGCCGAAGGCAACAGTGGCAAGCCAACTGCAGCTGCTCAGTTTCGACTAATACGACTACCAGACGGCTTTCCTTTAAACAACTTCATGTTTAATTCACTGCAAAGATGTGCTTGTAAGTGCAAAGCACCGCCCTCGTTACAACAATCCTATTCGTAAGAGCTTGACGACGCTAACATTTTTAAATCGAGTTAATCGGGAAACTCACTCGCATACTAAACGGAAATAATTAAAATAAATTAGCAGTGAGGTGTTCAGGCTTTTATTTACTACAATCACTTAACCTCCTGGTGCGATTCCAATTTGGTCCAGATGAGCCATGGATGATACTTTGAGAGCTACAAACCGTACGAGATGAGGATAATTCACTAATAGATTTAAATGCCGACAATAAATAATATCCCCAAAACACAGTTAAAAGCTTACTTCTTACTGTAGAAACAAGGGATGTTTGTTTCTCAGAATATTTATAACTTTCAGGATATGCTGTCAAAACGACGCTGCAGAGGTCTGTGCTGATATAGAGCAGTTTACACCGTATATATATATACATGTCATATTTATAAAGACCCTCCATTTCTATTTAAGGCTGCCTGCTGGAAAAGAAAAGTTATTAAAAAAAACAGTTGTTGCAGGAGGAAACCTGCTTCGTGTGTCCTTTTTCAAGGACGTGTGTCTTTACGACTCGTGCTCACTTTCTGAAGGATGTTTGTTAAATTACTGCTCAACGTGTCGAGAGAAACGCAAATACTGCTCACAACAAAACATGTTAGTACGAGCCGTCAGAGGAAAAAGGTCAGTCATGTATGGGTAGAACTGGTCAGCCAGTATGCTACGTTAAGGCCTGGAGGAAATCATCAAAAACTGAACTGTGCTGTAATGACATCCCATCTTTTTACTAGTGGTAAGGAAGAACACACTTTAACCGATATTTCTTAAATTAGTGGAAAAGGTGGTGGTTGGGTGACAGCGGAGCACCCATGTATTTAGACACATGCAGCCTGTCCCACAGGTCTGCAGTCGGCCGTGTGCCCACATCCCAGAGCAGACACACAGGGCGTTAACAGTCAACACTGCACTGGGATTCGTCCAGGAGGGAGGACACCCGAGGGAGAGCAGGAGAAGGAGACTCTTCTATCAGTTTCTGTTGTGGTTGGCCATCACGATCTCCGGTGATGACTCCAAATCTCTGCTTACGAGCTCTCCAGAGCATCGAGAACTTTCATTATCTGCTGCTTGATGACCTTTGTGGCATCGCCGGCGTTGGGTATTACATATCTGATGGGAGGGAAAGAACACGTCAGCTCTAAATAGACACTGAAAAATATCAATCGCCTAATATTTTGACTGTCTTTATTCATTTCATGTGAATGAATTAAAAATGTAATCCCACGAAAAGTCACTAGCTGGATTTAACTGGAAATTTAATTTAAAAGAAAACATCTAAGGAGACGCTGAAACTAACTGGGTTAAAAGTGTCCAACGCATTATTAAAAAGTGGAAGGATAACGGGGAACCATCATCTTCCAGGAAGAAATGTGGTCAGAAAAAAATCTTGAATGATGGTGATTGATGAGCAGTTAAACGTTTGGTGAAATCATATCATAAAAAACAACAGTAGAGCTCAGGGTTATGTTTAAAAGTGAAAGTAAGAACATTTCCACATGAACAATGTGAAGGGAACTCAAGGGATTAGAACTGAACAGCTGTGGAGCCAAAAGAAAACCACGAATCAGTGAGGATAACTGGAGAAAGAGGCTTCAGTGTGCTAGGGAGCATGAACACTGGACTCTGGAGCAACGGAAGAAGGTCATGTGGTCTGATGAGTCCAGATTTACCCTCTTCCAGAGTGATGGGAGCATCAGGGTAAGAAGAGAGGAGGATGAAGTGATGCAGCCATCATGACTAGTGCCTATTATAAAAGTCTGTGGGGGAAGTCTATGATCTGGGGTTGCTAAGGCCTAGGTTCAGGTCTAGGTTGAGCCATGTTATGTGATGATATGCCATATTCCAAGATGACAATGCCAGCATTCATGGGGCTCAAATCATAAAAGAGTGGTTTAGGGAGCAGGAGACATCATTGTCACACATGGATTGACCAGCACAGAGTCCAGACCTGAACCCCATGGAGGACCTTTGGGATGCGGTCCAACTCTCCCATCATTACTCCAAGTTCTCAGCAAAAAATGAATGCAACTCCGGATGGAAATAAATGTGACATTACAGAAGCTTATTGAAACGATGCCACAGTGAATGCTCGGTAAAGACGCCCTAATAAAATATTAGTGACTTCTTTTTGGACAGGCAGTGAACATGAGGCCCATATTCATTACACATCTGTATCTTGATGGTTTTCAGATAAACTAAAATATTTGATTCACGTCTAGATCCAACTGCATTACAATATAAAAATGGAAAATAAAGAAAGAAAACGAGACTTAATCACTGCTTTACAATCACAACGTATGTGTAGAGGAGCACCTCTCAACGGCGGATATCTCGACTCCAGCTGAATTGTTCGTCCCAAACTTGAACGTGATAAGTTCTGGGTGCTTCTTTTTGGATGTGATCTTCACCACAGAGTTCAGTGCTTGTCTGGACTGGATGTATGCGAAGCCTTTCCTCGAGGCAATCTCTCTCAGGCAGTACATGTGAGTCGCTGTGATCAACAAATGACTGCAAACACAAGAACACCAGAGGCAGAAGTCAAGACTTAGACTTCCTTCATTTTTAAAGGAAGTTGGTATGAATCACATTTCATGCAACTTCCTCCTTTTTATGATTTAATGACAAGAAATGGAGATGTGTGTCAGAGTATCATTCCTTCAAACGGTTGTCCAGCTCACCTGGGGAACATGTGACCAGTTTCTTTCACCTCATTACATGGAATATGATGTTTTACATCTGGTTTGTTTGTCCAGGTCTGAATGTTGACGATCTCCTTCCTGTCGTCATCTGACATGGACGAGCTGTCGATCTCATCTGGAGGGGGGGGGGGAGGCATCAGACACTAGCTATTGGTTTTTCCTCACATCTGAAAGTACACACTTTCAATCTGTAGTTTCACTGGATCAGGCTTTACCCGTGTCATACTCCTCTTCGTCTGCAATGCTGAAGACGGGCTTCACCCCCCGGTAAGGTTTGCCCATGCGGTCGTTGCTGCTCACGTGTCTGTTTACAGAAAGAAATGAAACCGATTAGATTGTGAAGGATGAAGGCTGCGGAGATACGAGACATCAGCTAATAAAACCAACACATAACAGTTTGCACACAAAAAGCCATGGCATGAAGACCTTCAGACTGCAGTGAAAACCATGAGCCCACTGCTACCACGGGTTATGCCGTTTCATATAAAAGAGGTTAAATGAGACATTTCTAGTTGGCATCAGGAGCTACAGATTAGTACTTTAATGATCTTCATGGTTATTTAGAGACGTTTCTAGTATTCTACATAGCCCCGGTTTTCGTGAGAAAACACCAATGAAATGGAAAGTCGGGCTGTTCGGTGCATCTCTACAGCAAACACAAGTGAAGCTGATATTCGTCCAAAAACATCTGAAGACGGGAAGAAACGTCAGCCCCGGTGAGTTGTGAATGTAGAGATGACTCGATGCCGGCTTAAAGGCTGCTGCAGCTCCGGATGTTGTTAATGAAAGCATGAAAAAAGAGAGAGACCTCAAGGAGAACACAGGCTGTCCCAAACTGAATGGGAACGTGTGGTTATGTTAGATGACTGAGCGGAGATGCTGGCTCTAAACATGCGGTAAATATGGAAAAGTGTTACAATCCCAGTGACTGGTGCGGCTCTGCAGCCAGTGGGCATGCTGGTGACAAACAGCTCGATATCTGGGAGCTCTTACCGATCAGGAATCGCCTTCTCTGGCCAGGGCAGATTGAAAGATATTCTAGTGTGGAATAAGGCACAAGGGACTTTAATTTGAGTTGTACTACAACAAAAACTTCAAAACTGAGTGTTGGTTACATTGACCAAAATGACAATAGTTTTCTTTGTTGCTCAGTTATCTAGTGTTTAAACAACGTTTATTCAGGTTTAACCTCTTCTTGATGAGGCCTATTTCTGCCTCCTGTCTGAAATTATATCTAAAATAAATAAAGTCTATCTTCACAACTACAAGAGCTGCATGTATAATGTTGGTCTCTACAGAAAGCTGAGA
>JAOXYM010000015.1:25803924-25815841 GCA_028567055.1 Leptatherina wallacei | reverse complement strand
CACACCTGGATTAATCAGTTTGTCCAGTAATGAAAGACAGGAAACAAAGGAGCTGTATTAAGTTCAGGAAGTAGTGGGGTTGTGCAAAGAGCTCATTGCCCTTCAAAAAATATTAAACATGGGGTTCAGACAGGAAAAACCAGCATAACTGCCAGTTAGTACCTCTGTAAACAAAAAAGTGGCTACAAAGATATACCATGCTACACTCTGAGGTATCATACAAGAGATCTCTTTTCAAGGAGAGAGAAAAAGTTATTGCTCTTATCTTTTCTTACCTTGCGATTAATTGACTTATTGCTTATTGCGACAGGCCTACAGTTGCTTGTATAAACCTAGGAGGAAGTCTTAAGGTCATTACTTACTAGGGCAAAACACTTCTGGGCCTGTGCCAGAGCAGAGTCGGGTCTGAGCAGGATGCACTCATCAAAGTCTCCCACCGCCTCGTCGACCTGATCCAGCAGGATCTTCAGCTGCGAGGAAATACAAAGGTTTTGTCAAAACATGTCCGGCATCACACCGTTGTCTTGCATTATAGTAGCGACATAAACATCAGGTTGGTGGCTGTTACATAACACCAAATGAACATAAACAGGTGCAGAGAGAAACTCGGGGCCTATGATTTCTGTGATGTGGAAAACACAGACGGAGTCACAGAATTTGACAATAAACCGTGAATATATTGTAAAATGTGGAATTTGCTCATATGATCAGTTTAAATTTTTCACAGTGACTTGAATGAGTTGTGACCGCTGCAGATCCCCCCCCCCCCCCCACCCGAACTGATGTAGGTCAAGTCTCCTCCAGAAGTTCAGCAGTAGCCAAGAGGCCGGCAGAAACATTTAACGTGTCCAAAAATGGAAGTAATTCAATGCTACATGGCTCGAGATAAAATTTAAAAAGCTGCATCCATTTCTGGTGAAGCTTTAGTCTGAGAATGTACTGGCTGACAAACGAGGAGGAGAGTCGCCAGACAAGCAGAGCAGCCTCCATCGAGCTCGCCCCTGACTGTGAGTTGCACCTGGAAGCTGTGCTGGAGAAAAAATATATATAAATCGTTGTAGACGAGGCTACTTATAAAAGAGACTGCTGTGTATCTATAAACAAATAAATACTGGATGTTTATGACTGGTTGAGCTTCTAAACTCCTCGATGCAGCCGACCCAGGTTCAAACGCCAGCCTGGGGCCACCTTCTCTTTCTCTGACCCGCTTTCCTGTCAAGCTACTAACCATTAAAGGGCTCTAGAGACTACAAACAAAACTAAATAAATCAGAATTTTTCTATTGAATTGTGTACATTTTTATACACCAACCACATGATTAGACACATTCCCCTGGAAAGAAAATAAATGAGGTCACATAACAAAACATTAAATTAAGGGGGAAGGGGGAATTAAAAAAAAAAAAAAATTCATAAGAAACCACATCCATGTCACTCATACCTGACCCCTGTGGTGATACACGTCAGGGTTGCGTGTGTCAATCTCAGCTGCCATGTTGAAGTCTTGCGTAGAGAGCACCGGCTGCTGCTGCTGCATGTACATGCTCCCGCGCTTGATCAGAGCATTGGCTCGTAACTGTGAGGGTTCAGAGAGAGAACTTGTTGGATTTCTGCTTATTTTTAATAAGATTCAAATAATTACATTAATCTAGAAATTGAAATCCACTCCATGGTTCTTTAGATAAAATGAATCCCGATTAAAAGTAATAGGAACATGCGTCCCTGACTTGAGTTTTACAGTGGTTTACAGATTCCTCTGATTACGAAGATCACACTGTACCTTCACATTGGCATCCTGCATGTTGATCACCCGGTCCAAATCAGGTTGAGCTGCAGTAGCATTACCAATCAGCAGGTAGAAAGTGGCTCGCAGCAGCAGAGCCTCAGCTATGTATCGACCTCCTGACTCTATCTCCTTGGTGCATTCACTGATAATTTTGTCATAATTCTCCTCCTCCATGTACTGCTTTGCCTTCAGGTAGCCGGAGCTAAGTACATCAGAGAGAAAAAACAGAAAAACAATAATGTGAAACTTCAATTACAGAAAAATTTGGGATGCTGTGTAAAATATAAAAAACGATTTGCAAATCTCATGAAAAAGATGAGCTCATCTTGAATTAGATGTCTGCAACACAACAGGCATGATTCTGTCATGGAAATCATTGCATGGGCTCAGGAACATTTCCAGAAATCACTGTTCACGGTGCAAACGCAGGTTAAAGCTAATTCTAGTAGAGAAGCAGCCGTTTGTGAAGATTAACCAGAAAGAACAGTTTTCTGGACGAAAGCTTATGGAAATGGTTCAAGCCACGTCTTCTGGACCAAATAACAGAGACCATCTGTTTTGTTATTGGACCTCAACCAGGAAAAAAAACTGCATCTCTGATGATACAAGGGTGTATTAGTGTTTCAGGAACTGACAACTTGCACATCTGAAAAGTAAGTAAAGTTGATTTTAACGCTTTCCAAAGATGTCACAGTGCTGCACACAGAGTTAAAAAGATAAAATAAAATTCAAGTCAATGATATCAAATAAAAAGATAAAATAAACAAGAAGTTAAAAATAGAAATAAAAAAATTCTCAACAAAAAGCCTGTTTAACAGCACAGAGTCGACTAAAAGAAGCTGTAGTGATGCCACAGACTGAAATGTCCCCCACTGGTTTTTACTGGTTTATGGGGAACAACTAGCAAATTCTGAACCCATGAACGAAGAAACGGAGCAACAGTGTGTTTTGTTGGCAACACCTGATTTCAGCATATAGTTCAGGAGGATCTAGGATCGTGGTCTCCATCTTGTTGGTGTTAAAAACAAGATAATTACTAGAGAGCAAATCACTAATCTGGGTTAAACAGTGGACTGGAGTGAACAGCCAATCCAACTGATGAGGCTTAAAAGACATACGACTCAATGTCATCAGCACAGAAACAATGAGAAAAGTCATTAACAGATGAAATGAAGTCAGTAGAAAGAAAATAATGGACCCAGAATGGACCCTTGTGGAACCCCACAGGTTAGCAAGACAGTGTTAGAGGTGAACTTATCAGATAAGTTAGAAAAATAACAAAACTAAACAGAAAAAAACAGCCTAATGCAGAGCCAGAGATACTAGCTAAAACCTTAAGCCTATTAAATAAAATGTTATTGTCAACGGTATCAAAGGCTGCGCTGAGATCAAGTAAAGTGATTATAGAACAAGTCCCTGCACTAAAAGCCTTTAACAGATCATTACAGACCAGGGGTCTGCAACCCATGGCTCTTGAGCAGCATGCGGCTCTTCATTCCTTCTGCACTTGCTCTCAAGCTAATCAGTGTAATTCTGCGAGGACAGATACATTTACGTTCACTGACAACTTTATTTTTGCCGAGAACTTAGCAAACAACACAAAAAGTAGCTCTGAAAGACATTTCCAGAACAATTAGCGCTGTTGTCTAGCTATATGAACAGGTTTGGAGTTTTCTTTTGTTGTGACACATGAAAAGGAATAAAATGTTAACAGTTTAGTTTATTGTAAGTCATTTTAATAAGTTCAAATAGATTTGCAGCTCTAAACTATGTTAATTTAGTGGGCCGGTTAAAACTGATTCTAACAGCCTGAGTGTAGAAAATATACTTTATCAGATCAGTTTATACCTTTTGGGTTCGTCCCTTTACTAACAGCGCTGTCTATTTTTTTCAATATAAATACATTGAAAGATTCAAAATCCAGACCAAATGAAGTTATTCTGTCCCACATAACATCTCAAACAGATGCATATAAAAGGTATCTAATTATTCTTTATATAATATATATATATATATATATATATATTTTTTTTTTTTTATATATATATAAAATTATTAAAACCGGTCATTGGCATAAGTTATAACTATACATTGTTTGAATTTTTGGTGCTAGTTATTAAATGTATGATGCATTATTTTGATTTAGTTAAATTACCATTTATTTTGTTTAGTTGTTTTCTATTTTTATTTTCTATGCTACTTCTTTATGTTTACATTTAATTTTGGTTGCAATGGAACGTACCACATATTACGTTTCGTACCCAGGAAGAATAGCTGCGGTTTTGCTGCAGCTAATGGGGATTCAAATAAGACAATAAACAATAAGATTGTACTCCTGAACTGCCTGAAACACAACAGCTGTCCACAATTTTCCTCACATACATTTCTAGATCCACGTGAAACACAGGTGCATAAAGCGCAGCATGTCCCAACAAAGAATGAGCACCTGTCAGAGCAGACTGGACCTATCAGAACAGTACCTTTGATGAGAGGGGAAGTCTAATGGAGCACAGAGTAAGCAATAAAAGGAGCTGCAGGACTGTGAAGTATGGCAGAAACAATGAAACAGTATAACATGTTTATGTTATTCCAACAGGCCACCAAACATATTTTGCTTCTCTAAATGCTTAATAACCACAGAAATTCCTGAACAAATCATGTTCAGATGGAAACAAACAACAGTTTTGCTTGTCACCAGACTTTTTGAGCTTAGATTCTCAAATCAACCTACCAATCAGATTTTAATCCTTCAGGATCATAAATAAAAACAATAAGTTTCTACAACACATTGTCACCAGCTGTTTCTTCAATGCCAGCTTCTCTAACCATCAAGGTCAGTGGTTCCCAAACTATTTTTCCTGAGGACCCCCTTCATGGAACCACCAAAAAGCTGGGGACCCCCCATGCTTGGTTGTCTTATGCTTTCATTAGCTGCTTCTCACAGTTAATGATGCATTCTCGCTGACTACTTTCTTTTGATAAAACCAAAGCGAAGGTAATTATCAACATAAAGCCGTTTTTTTAGGTTGTTTTTTTTTTTTCAAAATAAGGATAAATCATCTGCACTGTGGCATTTCTCAGACATGTCTCACTAATATAATGGTGTATAATTGTTTTCGGGCTCCATGTGAATGAAACACCCAAATTATATAAAATTATGTGAATTCACCTCAACTCGTCTCTGCGTGGACATGGCTTTAATCTAAATTCCACTGGCTCTGAAACAGTCAAAGCCTTGAGGAGCCCAGGTTGGGAACCACTGCTTAAGGTCAAACTCAAGTTTCATGAATAAAGTTTGTGTCTAGAAAATATTCTGACCTCTCAGTTACTTCGGCTGCTTCTCCCTCCTTGTCCTTGTCTTCATCTTTTTTCTCACCCTTCTGCAGGGGCTGGGAGATGATGTCATCGGTGAATGAGCTGAAGTATGACTTAATGAACTGAGGAGAAGGCATCATTGGCTCACGATTCTGCAGAGGATAGTTTTATGGGGAGAAAAAAAATGACTAAACACATTTTTTTGGGGAGAAAGAAAACTTTTTAGATTCAAGAATTACCTTGTATTTCTCTTTGGCCTTTTCTTTCCCGAGCTGTTTCAGCACCTTGTCTGCAAGCAGCATGCTCTGTTGGTTCTGGAAGGCTTCAAGAATACACACCGCTGTGACATCTGGAGTGTGCAGGAGGAACAAAATTAACCATCAAAGAGTCACATATTTCATTATAAGGCTGAAGAACATTTCTTTTCAGGAACAATAAAGTCTTACCCTCTAGGCACTCCTTCTTATTGTCAAGCTTTTCAAGCGCTTTAGCCCTCCTGAACAGGGCCTTGATGTAACGTGGATTCAGTTCCACGGCCTGACAGCAGTCCTGTACTACTTCTGTCCATTTCATCTGAAATCACAGTTAAGCCCAGTTACACTTTAATACACGTTTGCTGTAGCGCTGTTGGCGGTTTCTTCATCGTTCAGTAGGCACAGAGTCAAACATAAGGGAGAGAAATGTTGATGATTTGCATGTCACCTGCTACATACTAACCAAACATCGGTAACTATTGCTTTCTGTAGAGATATGGCCTTTCCTCTAAAACACAGAGGCACCATTTCAATTATCATGAGTTTAAACAAGATAAAAAGTGTGGCGACCAATCACTTTCCTCCATCAAGTCAGTGAACACTAATGGGAACAATCGGTTAATTCTATAAGGAGACTTTTGCATATCATTGTATTACTTTCTTTGCATATTTGCTTTACTACACCGGTGTCCATGCACTGGAACAATCCCCATGAAGAATTATCCCCACACTTTGCAAGATGATACCAACCTGCTGTTCATAGGCTGCTGCTCTATTCTGGTAAAATGTTGACAAATCAGTCTTCTGTTCTGTGGGGCAGAGAGCAATGGCCTCTGTGTAGCACTGGATGGCATTCTCATACTTTCCAGCCTTGAAGTACTTGTTGCCTTTGTTCTTTGCTGCTTGGGCCCGATCCAAAGGGCTCTAAATGAGACAGAGAGAGAAGACAAGGATTATTGATTTAACGGTTTCTTGGGTGACTCAGTGAACTGGATCAAGAACTAAAACCCAATAATGCTTTTTCTGCAAAGTGTTCAGAAACACTGAATTGAGCTTTCAGTGATGCACAAGTTAATTTCCCTTATAGATGATACAGTAGGATTGTGTGTCGTTTGCATATTGGCACAGTGATGAGATCAGGCCTAACAGTAACATCACAAGATGCGTGATGCAAAGCAAGTAAACATAAGCAAATTATACTTCAAGATTCTTGTTGTTGACTTCATTTCTTATGACTAATCTGTAAGAGAAATAAGTTTGAAATAGCATGATTTGAACTCTTGGATAAAATGGGTTTTTATTTTTGTTTAATATAAATCCACATGTGCACTTTCCTTCCCGTTCTCCCACCGACAACCTAGAGGGAGTGCAACCAGTGCAGCCCTGTAGCCTTCTTCCTCATTGATTACAATAAAAGTTGGGAAACACACAGTTGTCCCACGAGCTTCCACCTTTTAACGGTGTTCTTGATACTGTTCTCCGCAAATGCCCCTTGTATAGCAGCAACATTAGAGAAAGAAAAAACAGTCTTACCCCCAAGAAAAGGAACGATATGTTTAGACTGTATTCTAGTCCGAGGCACAGAGGGGATTCTTCTCATGTTTGATGTGTTGAAACTAGTTATACATTAGGAGTAGTTTTATACAAGAAACTGGTACGTTGCTACAGCTACCACTACTTCAATTACTTAAAATGCATGTATATTGCTTGCATATTGCAAGATTTCCAAATGTATTACACAAGAGTAGAAAAATATATCACAGTAAGTCAAACTAAAGTTTCTTTTTTCCATAGTTAAAGTGAAACCCCCTTAAAATACTATTCCCATATCTATAGGGTAATAGCTCATGCTAATGATGAACACACATTAATAAATAGTGCAGTTTGGATGTGTTATTACTAGTAACATTAGAAAGAAAGCACACACACCCCACAACAGGTGTGTTAAGACACATGCAGCCTCGGGCAGTGAGACATGTGCCTCTAATGTAAGTCTGGCTTATATATGTCTAATTAATTCACACTGATATTTCACTGCAACTTTAATTAAAACAAAAGGTAAGTTAGACTGAAAACGCAACATCTAAAGAAATATACAATTATATACACACAAATATAATTTTTTGGGGAAAATTGATCAATTATTAACAACTGCGCACTAATAAAAAATAATTCAGCTTCTAAACCTTTATTGACAGTGCAGTGAATAATATAATGGTTATATACTCATAAAGTTATATACTCATAAAAATTTGCCTACAACAGATTTAATGACAGCCATCTCCGCCCATCTTGACGCTCCTGCGTTAGCCAGTTAGCAATGTCTCATAACACAACATTACACAGCTAAGCTAGCTGCCCTTCCTACTCACACTAGCGCTAAACACAGGAGTTACGTCCCAAAACTTTCTACAACATGAACCAAAGACATCAATCATCTTGAAAACGTCCCTATTCTGATTAACATGAACTAACTAGCACTGGCTAATCCACACTAACGCACCGGCGGCGGGCCTCGCGCTCGTGAAGGTAGAGTCGGTAACGTCGGGTGTCCTTGAGCCTACTTACACGGCAATGACACGTGCAGACAGAAACGTAAACGAACAGTACCAATGCAGAAAACATGCGAGGAGAGCAACGCAAACACTAAAACCACGGGGAGTCTACAGGCTGTAGCTGCAGTACCATGTTCTCCTGCTCCCGGTTGGCTCGCGCTGCGCCGTCTTGGCCCTGGACGGGACTGGCGCTGCCTTCCGGTGTTTTCCGCTCCCCGGTCCCTTTCCTTTCCTTCGTCCTGCTGCGATTCCACAGGTAAACCGCTCCTACTCCGAGTACTATGGGGGTCCCGACTAACAGTGCCAGCTGCCAGCGGGGTAGTCCAGTCCCGGACTGGGGCTCGACTGGCTTTGAAGCAGCCATGATCCGAAACTAGCAATGGTTAGCCAGCCAGTACCACCACCTGACAGCGTGAGCAAGCGGCGACTGTTCTTCTTCTACTATTGAATATATGGCAGGTTGCGTTCTGTAGAGCGTAATGCTGCCCCCTACTGACCAGGCTTACTGTTTGTCAGGGGTGTCGCACTCCGGTCCTCGAGGGCCGGAATCCTGCAGGTTTTCTATGTATCTCTGCTCCAACACACCTGACTCAAATTAATGAGTAGTAGTGCAGAGCTTCATAGGCTGTTGTATCCTTTTAATTCAAGTGTGTTGAAGAAGGAAACACTGAAATCCTGCAGGACAGCAGCCCTCGAGGACCACGCTTTAACACCTGTGGTCTAAGGGCAACAGGCGGGTACAAGTATTGTAAAAAAAAAAAAAAAAGAAGGGTGTACAATGAATTGATAAAAGCTGCTGCTGTAAAAATCAATTGTGAAGCATGATTTGGTGGAAAGATTGTCCATGTAGTCTAGTAGGAAGGAGGGGTCCCAATGAGACGAACATGTTTGAAACAAGGTTTCTAAGGACCCTTAAGGTGTCTATCTTTTACAATCAATGGTACTTAAGATTTTTGCTTGTTGCCCGGGTCAACTTATGTCCCATTGGGTTTTTTTGGTCGCTATTATGAATTTATGTCCACATGAATGGCAAAAATGCCAATAAAACACCAATCGTCATAACTCTTAAACCAGACATCATACAAAGACAAATTAACACTTTTCTGATCATTTTGAAACTAGGAATCAGATGGAAAGCTCACTGAGATGGTGGAAGCACTCTTTTTCACAGAAAAATTAACTTTGAGTATTTCAATATAAAAAAAAATAAAAAATAAAAAACAACAAAACGTTTTTCAATATTTTTTCTCCCTTTTAATAATTGCTGTTGGTGGTGTCTTTTAGACCAATAAAAAGCCTGATTAGTCACATTTCCAATGAGGCACAACTTATAAGGATTGTACATTCATGAAATGCGCGACAAAGCTAAATTTCTAGGAGTGACCGATTTAATATTCTAATAATTTCAAACACCAATTAAACGCCAATATTCATATTCCTAAACCAGACATGAAAGACAAATGAACACTTCTTTTCTGATGATTTTTGCAAATTAATGCAAAGTCCTCTAAGATGGTAGAACCAGTCTTTGTTGAAGAAAAATAAATTCTGAGTAATATTATAGCAGTTAATACAACTTAATTGACAGCCAATTTGTTTGAAGGCATTAGAATCGTCAGACTACTGAGCTGAGGCAGCTCCACATAGGAGATATTTACTTTTTTAAATAGAAAAGTTACAAATAAAGTTCTCAGAATTAGATCAATGAAAGAACTTTTCCACAATCAAAGGAGACGACATTATATTCTCAAAGATTTTAGATTGGAGCAGATTACTGAAATAAGAAAGAAAACGTACCATCCTTTTGCTTCCAAAAGTTTAATGAGTTACAGTTTAAGGTTTTTAATGAGTTTTATTTAACTAATGAACATATAAAAATCAAATTCAAAGGAGATGTGGATGGCTGTATAATTTGTGATGGAAATTCTGAAGATTTTTGACTTTTTGGAAGGATATGTGGAGCTGGCTGCCGACCAGGGGGATTTCTGTGTCCCATTAGACAGTAGATTGTTATTAAATTTGCTGCTTTTATTTGCAACAAAGAATTGGAATCTTCTGATTAATAATAACATTTTTATTCACAAGTGTAGGTTTTTAAATCTAATCCAAATATAACTTATTGGAAAAATGATTTACGTTTATTTGTTTGGTCATTGAAGTTAGTGGGTCAGCTTGAAAATTGTTCATGATGCTGGAATATTTTGTACAAACTAAATGTCTTCTGTATATTTATGAATACAAAGTTATTGAAGTTTTTTTTTATTTATTTGTTTTTGTTTAAGACAAAGATTAAAAGTTATGTTTCAAATCCAAATATTTTTTTAAGTTCATTCTGCAAATTTTATGACAACTGTAATGAATACGTGAACAAATGTTCAATAAAGTTCTGTTTGGAAAAAAAAGGGAGGATGCGAGTTAAGACGGAAATTCATATTTGATGAAAACATGCATATACTCTCGAATGAATGAATGAATGAATGAATGAATGAATGAATGTTTATTTTATTTCGAACAAATAAATATTTTTTTATATAAAATTAGAAGTAAAACACAACAGAAAAAAAAATAGACTTGTTTGAAAAGGAGCAGGAAATATGAACTTATTAACTCCTACCCCCTTATAATCCATATAACACGTCCATATATATGATAAATAACTTCTACATACAATATGTATTAATATATAATCATTTAACTGCACCAATACACAGCGTACAATCATAACACGTACATTAGGCCTATATACCTCAATACAATAAATATGCAATTTGATAATAGCTTATTGTTATATAGATGTATATTACCACTATAAATATATTACAACAGTACCATACATAAATATATTGTGTATAGGCCTACAAACACACGAATATTAATAACCAATGAATGTAATACATAGTATACAATAGTATATCTAATCATTAGTCTCCTTCATTGCAATATCTGTAGTGTCGATAGCAATTAATCAACAACAAATAACAGATATGGAGGTCAACCAAAGATATCGATATAGTTACTAGATTGATATAATATAATTTAAATAACACAATATAATACAATACAACATGATATAATAAATAACAAATATGTGCAATATTCATCCAGTGTTAATACAACCAATCTTCTTCCTTAAACCTATTAATCAGATGTTTTTTGTGTGCGTTTTTAAACTGACTGATATTATTAATTTGTTTAAATTGGATATTTAATTCATTCCATAATTTCACGCCACAGACTGAGACACACTGACACTTCATAGTTAACCGGGCAGTACTGTGTTTTGAAGTCGAATACCATCTCAAACCACAACCTTCTCTGTGACTGAATCATTATTACGGTTTCGTAACTGACTAAATCAGTGAGCTTCATGTGATTTCAAGAGCGAAGGGTTTGTGTGATCCAAATATCCTGCATTGTTTATTATCCTGATTGCTTTTTTTTTTTTTTTTTTTTTTTTTTAAAGAATGTATAAAGGCTGTAAATTACTCTTACATGTATTACCTCAAGTCTCTGCACAGTAGGTCATATATGGAAGTACCTGTGAGAAGTAAAGTATGGACAGTGATTTATAATTTAAGAGGTGACTCGACTTCCCAATTACTGCAAAGCTCCTCTCCAGTTTAGATTTGATGTGGTTTATGTGAGGTTTCCAACTGACCCTGTGATCCAACAACACACCCAGAAATGTGATTTGATTCACTCTCTCTTTGACAATATCGTCTATCTTTACCTGGACTTCTATGTTACTTTTTCGATTTCCAAATAACATAAGTTTTGTTTTGGTTAAATTTAAAGACAGTTTATTCCTATCTAAGCAGCTTTTTTAGTTTTCTCATCTCAGATGAGGTGTCTCTGCTGTAGATTGTCCCCTGAACAAAGGATGTTGGTGTCATCAGCAAATAAGATAACCTTTTCTGAAACCTTACATCTGTCCATCCATTTTCTGTACCGCTTAATCCATGCAGGGTCGCGAGTGGGCTGGAGCCTATCCCAGCAAGTATCAGGCGA
>JAOXYM010000015.1:25790866-25803824 GCA_028567055.1 Leptatherina wallacei | reverse complement strand
CACACTCACTCCTAGGGAGAATTCAGAGTGACCAATTAACCTATCATGCATGTCTTTGGACAGTGGGAGGAAGCCGGGGTACCCGGAGAGAGCACACATACACGGGGAGAACATGCAAACTCCACACAGAAAGGCCACTGTTTCAAACCCCTCCCCAGCTTAGACTCAGCCCGGGACTTGAACCAGTGACCTTCTTGCTGTAAGGCTGCGGTGCTAACCACCACACCACCGTGCAGCCCCACCTTACATATGTCATTTATGTAAAGAGTGAACAAAATAGGGCCCAACACTGACCCCTGAGGGACACCGTAGGAAATGTTTGAAAAGTTGGATTTTTGTTCCCCAATTTGAACAAACTGTTGCCTCTTGCCTATATAAGTCTTTAACCAGTTCAACACTGTTCCCCTTAAACCATAACCTTCTAATTTGTTTGTAATATATTAGGATCAACAGTGTCAAATGCTTTCTGCAAATCTA
Organism: Leptatherina wallacei; assembly: GCA_028567055.1. Lineage (NCBI taxonomy): Eukaryota > Metazoa > Chordata > Actinopteri > Atheriniformes > Atherinidae > Leptatherina > Leptatherina wallacei. Next base: position 25,803,347 of record JAOXYM010000015.1, on the reverse strand, counting down.
TAAAAATTCCTAACACGTTTCTTTTTATCTACAGTTTGTGATTTCCTCAGTTAGCTCCGTCAGTGCCTTTGCTGTTGACCTATTTGATCTAAAGCCATGTTTACTTTCTATAAGCAAATTGTGTTTATCTTTAAATTTATTCAGTCGTGCTATAAACAATTTTTCTAGTATCTTGGAAAATTGACAAAGTGATGATACAGGCCTGTAATTGGTGAAATGGTATTTATCTTCTGCTTTGAAAAAGAGGATGACTTTGGTAATTAAAATTTTTTGAGGAAACAAACCAGTTGTGAAATGTATATAAATGGTTTTACAATACTGTCGATTACACTTTTAATCAATGTTACATCAATTCCATCCCAGTCACTTGATGTTTTATTGTTACACTTATTGACAATGTCTATAATTTCTTTTTCTTCTACCGCTCACAAGTTAGATGAAAGTATGCATGCATTTGTATATTCTTGGACTTATTTTGGACACTATTTCTATATAAACCATATATATATGTATTATTACTGCTGTAATATATATGGTTTATATATATATAAACCATATATGTTACAGCAGTAATGATTTTAAATGATATGGCCCCAAAACGTTTTCTATTTTCCATCTAAAATCTGACCAAACTCCACAAAACCAATGAACGTATTTCAACCTGATTTCTACAAGGGATCTGAGCTCAAAGGTTGAAGTGAGTATGAACACATCTTTCAGGTATTTATCTTCTGTGGAGAATTAAAACAAACAAAACACACCAGGAAGTTATTCAAAGTTTCTGTTGATTAAAACAACCAAATTATTGGTTAATGTGTCCTGTTTGAAAATAGCCACCAGATGGCAATGTTGCTGCCTCTTGGGTCCATCTGCCTGCTCCTGGTCCCGATAGCAACTTGAAAATGCTGAAGCATACAGTTTTTATTTATTTTTCATCATTTTATCTACATATATACATGTATATAAGGAATACCATAGCCCAGTAGCCAGTATAGTGTACAGGAATATTTGTGCAGAATATGAACCAGAGAAGCCAGCAGGGGTCAAAATGGGAAACACCTCTGAAGGTGGTGGAGAATGACTGAGCACAGATCCAGTGGGACTTCCAGATAGAGCCAACAAAATGGTAAAAACCCAACCAGGACATTTGTGATCATCTATAAGCAGAAGAGGAAAGCTGTTGTGGTTGATGTAGCCATTCATGAACGATAGCATCATCAGGAAAAAAGAACACAAGAAACTGAAGAGATACTGAACCGAGGGCTGAAAGGAGAGCTATAAAAAACCAGGAAGGTGACTGTGACAGTGGTGCACGTGGGCAGTGTTCCCCATACTGGAGAAGTGGCTCCAAATGATACCTGAAGAAACCCCAGACATCTCAGTCCAGCATGGAGCACAGCTAAGAGACTGAAAATGACCCTTAAGCTCCCAGGCCTCTGTAGAGGAGGCAAGCTTCAGAGGGATGAACCACACTCTGATAGTGGTGGTGGGGGGTATGTGTGTGTGTGTGTGGGGGGGGGGTGTTGAAAGAAGATTTTATTTATTTATTTTAATCTTACTTTTGTTATTCAAAGACATAACTGTAGATGTAGATAACTGTCTGGTTTGTTTACATGATTATGTCCCGTTGTGAATTTTTTTTACATTTTTTTATTATCCTGATCAATTCAATCAATTCATCATGTGAGCTGTTGTCTGCTTCATTCTCTTCTCTCTCATTTAGGAACTCAGTGCTGGTCTATTTGGACAGTGCCCAAGGCCATGTCCTCAAACAGCGACCAGCTCTGAACCCTTATAAAGTCTGCTGCGTTTGGCTGGTTAAAACGGAAGCTGTGGCGTTATACGAAGTCATATCGTGGGAGAACTCACAGATATCCTTATTTTAAAGAAATACTGTAAATTATTCCCACAGTCAGGTGTTTTTCCTCAAATAAATACGCAAAAACTGAGAACATTTTCAGCCGATCCCGACACATTTCCCTGAAAATAAAGATGACTTGTTTTAAGAAATTGAATCAATTTTCCGCTATATCCCAACATGTAATGCCATACAACAATCTTTTATGTTACGTGTCATGCATGGAGCCACAGTAAAGCACTATTGTTTCTTTGCAAGGCTAACAAGGATAAAAACTTACACTATGTGACATTCTAACTATTTTTGACTGTTTTTCCACTAAAAAGTGCCTGCTGCTATTGTTAGCACTGTCTGACTTTAGCTGCTGCCAATAGACTTCTGGTAAGCTGTGAAAACAGAGACGTGGGTGCACTGTTGTAATGCAGGGGCGTGATTGGAAAGAGGAAGATAGTAGGCTTCTTAAAAAGTGTAAATCCTTAGAAATCGTCTGGTAGAACACCAAATTAATCCAGTTAAGACAACTTACACTGATGTAGGAGGATGCAGTTTGTTGTTGCAGGTGGTTTCATAAAGGTGTGTTTACTTCATTATTATAACAAAACAACTGCCATTAATAGATAAAGGGCCTTAGATGTTATAACATGTAATCTGAAAGATGGATTTTTTTTTCTCCTGTAAGTGAAAAATATGGATTGAATGAAAAACATGCTTTACATTTTAGCATCATGTTGACTTTGTCTGCAGACGAGTCCTTAACTGATTCTTATCTTTGACATAACAGCAGATTACTGTAATCTTTCTGCCGGGTTGCAGGTTACATGACTTCTAGCATGAATGTCTCGTATAAGAGCTCCTGCCCAGATTAGTCCTCCTCCTTAAGACTCAGGCCATTAAGGTTGCCGCCTGTAAAGGGGACCCTTAAAGTTTGTAAATGAATTGGGAAATATTTTGTTTCTGTTCAAATTCCAATTGCACTTGTTTTTCTTTGGAATTAAAAACTTGAAGGTTTTAACTCCTCAAGACTCTGAATGAAATTATTATCTTTTGCTCCTTTTCTGTTGAATATTTACTTTACAGTCCATATAAATGCATGTGGACAAGCTTATCTGTTCAAAGTTTTCTTTATTGATTGGCTTAGTTTTGCAGAATTGCATTTTTCATACAATTTTTGATAAAAACAGTCAAATAAAAACATAAATATAACAAATAACTAAGTTGTATCAAGTGCGTTACAATCAGATATGCGCTCTGTCCTGTATTAAACAAGCCCCAGGCGCTGTGGTAGACAGAGTTGCCAGCACTCCATAATTATTGACAAGTTTGATGTAGTCGGCCAGTGGAAAGTATGGGGAAATTGGAGTTTCAGTTGTCTACCCTGAGGCCCGCGACTGTAATGGAAAGATTAAAAGCAGCAGTCACTTCACCCACCCACCGCTAAAATACTAGTTACTCCATGACTCTCGGTTTGTTTCCTCCACTTTAACTTTCTACCAGGGACGTTAATAGATTACTGAGGATCCTCCTTTTTTAAAATACTTGAACAAAAGCTGTGCTGTTTATTTTTGGATCACCCTAGAGACACTAGGGGCGTCTAAAAGAAGAGAGTTGCCTTTCCCTTGTGGGACAGTTGTGTGTAGTAGAGCAGCGAGTCAGTCAGAGACTTAGTGGGTCAGCTGAGTTGTCTTTACCTTCTGCACCAGTGAGCTGGGATCACATTTTAATCTACTCTGCTGGGACTTGCTGCAGCAAGAGGCCGCCCTGCACGACTTCACCATGTCTCTCAGACTCCTGCCTGCTATGACCATGGACAATGATGACGATGATGATGGTAACTTCACAAAATGGATGAGTAGTTATTGGGGTCATGGAGCAGAAAGTGGACATTCGAGAGAAAGGAAACGCAGTTTCAGAAGGCCGTCGAAAACACACATTGATCGGAGAGCATCGCTCCCCACTGTGGTAAGGACCATCTGTGTTTCATGGATCAAAGCGTGCGACTCTTTTCACTTGTTTTGGTGTTCAGTTTGACTTGCACTAACATAAACAGCAGCACCTTTTCCCCCTCTAAATACTACTTTTTCCTTATACCATGTCTGAATCATGGTCAGACTGACTTTAACTTCTACATACAGCCCATTTGTACAGATGAATTCATGTTAATCAATACCCAATATATGTGCATGGAATATGAAGTGACTTTTTTTAATATACTGAAGTAATAAAGGTGAAGAGGAGGACAACATGATGTTAAGTATATTTGGCAGACAGTGAGGTTGAAGCATGTTGTCAACAGGTTATGGCTTTTAGTCAAAGTGAGTCCTACTCTGTGGTTTTCCTCAATAAATTTCACGTCAATAATTTGATACATCATACATCCGAAACAATAATGAGTGGATGAATGCGCACACAGACACTAAAGTAAACTGGACTGATAAATAAACAAACAAATAAGAAATACAAACCAGTAAAATACAGAATTTAAGATTCTTTAAGTGACAAAACTCGTCGTAGATTTTCTAAATATACAAAGTTATTATTATGAGTTTTCTGTAGTGATTTAGTCAGTCCGCTACCTCATGATCATTTCCTCCACTCAAACTAAGAAACCCTGCTGTGGGAAACTGAATTTCTTTATTAACCGTATCAAGTCAGCTAATTTGAAATTATGCATAAGATGTTACACAAACAAGAGACCATATTTCCTTATGGAACATTCAGGGAATTGCCTCTTCACAAATATCCCAACATACAGAGGTCATAGTTCAACACTGGCTAACATGACTCATCTAGTGGGTTTGCAGTGGACCTGAGAACAAATGATCAACATTTATTTATATATTTTATTTATTTTCAAACATTTAAATCGGCAAAGTTGATCATAATAGATGGAGATGCAAAATGGTACTTTATTAGACTTCTGAGCTATTCTTATACAACCAAGTCAACACGGTAAAAATCATTTTATCTATGTGTCTACATCTATAATCTGAATGTTTCTTAGTCTGTGAGGTGTCAGTGCTTTGACTCTAATCTTTCACAATCTTGTCCCTCTAGAAAACTCCAAATAATGCAGCCCAGTTGAACATTTGTATTTCGATGTGCAAGCTCTGAGGTCCTGCATTTCAGCAAATGATCCGCAGTAGTAGCATGCAACACGATCCCACTATTAACCCAGACATATGTGTGATGTGAACCTTTCAGAAACCCATCAAAAGCCCAAATGCATTTTTTATGAGCCTTATTTGTGGCCATACTGAGTGCAGAAATGAGTGTTTAGTGTAGATAATCGGATGTGCATACTGGAGGAGTTCGTGTTAAAAGGGTTCTCCTGCACAGAGGCTCAGAGCACTGGCTGTAGACAGCTGTCTACAAACCACTGAGCTCTGACTGGTCTTGTTCTCAGTTTTATAGAATTACACCTCTCCTGCTGTCAGAGGTTTAACACATTTCAGCAGCCAGTGAAGAGAGCACCATGAAGCAAATTCACTTTGCTTTATTTCAAGTTTAATGTCCGCATAACCGTTTTGCAACAAATGATGAAGAAGATTATAACTCATTAATTAATTGTGTGGTCTAAGTCGAGAGGCAAACTATAATCAGGTGAGAGCTTTGCTAACGTGTTACCTAAGGACATTAGTGAGTGAGTGATTAACCCCATTCACAGAATAACGTTTCTCCTCTTTAATCTTCACACAGCTGCTCTTAATGTTATCAGCTATGGTGTGAAATGCAAAAAAAAAACATTGATTTTTGTGTAAGTGTAGGTATGTAACGGTTGCCACTTTTCTCTGTGTGATCCACAGTCACAGTTAGATGCCATGAAGTTGAACAAGATCCATGCAGCGACGATGGCAGCAGCTCCCAAAACAAGAGAGGAGAAGGGGGAGGTCAGACCCCACCCGAGAGCTCGGCGTCACTCCTCAGACGACAAAGGCCAAAAGACGACTGTCCCAGAGAGCCGCATCGCCACGATCCCAGAGATCACAGAGTCGTTTGAGAGGAGACTTTGCCTCAGCGATCAGAGGGCCACGTCCCCGGTGAGCTCAGTGAAACATCTTACATGACAACATTTATAAAAAAAATGGCTTGTTAGAGTTGATCCATTTATCTGTTGGATGAGTCAGTTTTGGTGACCCTTGCCTTCCTTCATAAAGGTATTATAAAGCTCTTACAGATTAAGGGGCACTTACAGAGTATTAAATGGTGTGTTACCTCATTGTGCTGGCAGGGTGACAAACAGGTACATGACATAACCAAAAAGCTAATATTATTCACTGATGCTATAATCGCGTTAAGAATCCGGCATAACGGAGGTGATGCAACAGCTAGTTAGTCTGTGTTTTGCATTTTTACAATTCTATTTTGAGAACATTTGGGTTAAATACAAATAGATATATAGGATTTCCAAGTTGTTTGATCTCTGCTTTTAATCGAAATTGTGGGAAGAAAGGAAGAAACTTAAATGTGTCTTTTGCAAAATATAAAGTTGTGTAATCCTAAAGTTCATGTCGGTGGAATATCGCACAACTAATAAAGTTAAATCAAAGGAGCCTTTTAGAGATGCAGTGTTTACAGAAGTAAGGAAGACTTTAAAATTTCTTTGGAAGTTAAGGAGACGTCATCTTAAAGATCAGAGAGGAAAGGAAGCATCAGCTTGTGATGAGCGTTGGGTCCAGAAACAAGCCTGGAGTGGTTTGGGGGTGCATTAGTCAACATGATAGGGGGGGTTCGTTCATGCTGAATGGTTCACACAAGTTTTTTAAGCAGCACATGTTGTCATCCAGGCATTTTTCTTTTTATTTCAGCAAGATATTGTTAAAAATTATCCACAAAATTCAAGTGTGACTCCATAGAACAAGTTTCAGGTGCAAAAATATCTCATCTGGATTCCAGATGACCTTTAACCTGTCAAAAAACTTTTGGTGTAGAACAATAAATCCTGTCAAAATCAACAAAACCCAACGCAAATCCTCATTTTCTGCATGTTAATGTTTCCTTTGCACAATTTTCTGTTGGAAGATAAGACTGAAATGATTTGTGAATCATTCAATTTGGTTTTTATTTGTAGCTTAGACGACCTTGAGATGTTTTGTAGATAGATACGCATTGAAGAAAGAGTGGAATTAAATACCTTCTCAGGTTTAACAACTGTTTTTCTTTTAATCTTGAATAAAACATATGAGCAGCTCTGCTGGTTGCACAGCTTTAACGAGCATTTACTTTGAGGATAATTCAGCTGGAATTACAATTTGTTTTGATATGAATAACAAAGCAAAGCATATTTTTGTTTTATAGAGTGATGAATTCAAGCTGTGCCTGATCTGTCATGAAGATATGTGTAGGACTGGAGGAGTTCAAGAGCTTCATTGTACACACCGGTTCCACAAAGAGGTAAGCCAGCTTGTACAGCTCCCATGCTTCCTGCCTGCTATGTGCCCTCTTATCCCAGCATGCCAGACATCAGATCTCAGGTGCATGGAGGCTGTTTATTCCTCGTCACGCATGACGTAAGCTGGTATGAAAGCAGCAAACCAGTAAAAGGAACCTGCAGTGTCTCTGCAGCAGCATGGAGCCCCCTAAACAACCTGTGGTCCACGGTTTGAACATTTACTGATTATGTCATCTCCTTTTGGCGGGTGTTAAAGGCCTCTCGGAAGTTAGAGCAGAGCCTTCTCCGCAGAAGTATCGAAGCAGCGTCCTGTCATTTGAGGAAGCTCCCAGCCGAGAGGAGGAGGTCTGCAGACGGGCCGATTAATTCAGAGGAGCAGCACACGCCCCGTCGTCAGCTTTCCCTGCGGAGACATCGCTGATATCATTCAGTGGAAGGGGATGATGCTTCTCTGGAAAGTTTGTGGATTTCCACTCTTCGCCAGAAACCAGGCGTGTGTTGGAGTTTAGGAGCCTTGACTGGTGTAGCAATGACCTTACAAGACTTTTCTATGGGCCCTTTTGCTAAGCCAACTTTTGTAGTCTATACAGATATTTCTCTTCAGAGTCAAAGATTGAATCTGTGAGGATTTGATATGCATTGAAGACATCTGATAAATATGTAGATTTTGTGATTAAGGATGCACTTACAAACTGAAGGTATCATCTGTCCTAGAAGTTTCCGGATAATATTAGCTCATTTTTCCCCTGCTTCCAAAACTGCATCTCTATTTTCCTTGAGGACCCCCTTCATGCAGTTAGTAAAAAGCCCGGGACCCCCCCGACTCACCCCGTGCTGAAACAATGCTTGCTTTTATGCTTTCATTAGCAAGATTCTCACCATAAATACTGTATTCTGGCGGAGTCCGGTTAAATAAATTATTTTAAAATTTAAAATTAAAAAATTAAACATATAATCTGTGTCCCAATTCAGGGTCTGCCCAGTTCGAAGTGTGCAGACTATGAAGGCTGCAGAGTGGCCTACGTAGGCTGTGCACTTCGAAGCTGCTTATTTATTAGTGAAATGAGACAGCCTACCTAGCGTGCGAGAATTCCCCATAGTGCTCCAGTCCCCTGTTGCCTAGCAACTGCATATGTGAAAGCATTCTCCTTCTTCCAGCTGATTCCTTCAGATAACGACATTTTTTATGTTTTTTTTAAAGAAATGGAGCTGAAAATTTCCGCTAAAAGTGTGATTTTAAAATATGCTTCAGAGGCTCGTTTTTTGTGTGTGTGTGTTTTTTTTTAAATAGCCAGTAGACACTTCATTAACCACTTACAAATCCACAAATATTTAATATTAAACGATTCTAGTGCCACAGTTTAAAAAACTTTAAGTTTGTTAAGATCACATCTCTATGGTAAAAGAAATACTTACAGTTAAAAACGTACTCCGCAGCACTTTGTTGATAATTCCCTGTCATCAGGGCCGTGGCTCTGCCTTCCATCTTGTTCGAAATGAACAAGCTGCGAAGGATAGGCTACATCACCAGTAGCCTTCGCTACAGGCCTAACGGAGTGTGGGTTTATAGGGTGGATTCGGAGGCTCCTTCTAAGGCTTTTGAATTGTACAGTACTTGGCGTGCATGTGACATATGCAGCTGACGAATCTGACACATCGAAGTGTGCCGACCCTGAATTGGGACACACCTATAGCCTTACTTTTTTTCTTAAAATAGGGACAATATGTGGACATTAATGACAATGGCTCTGAATCTTCAAAGCCTTGAGGACTGCGTGTGCTCCCGGACCCCAGGTTGGGAACCACTGCTCTAAATGACAAAGGTTTCATTAAAGACATCTAGTTACTATGTCAAATATTTTCTTCATTGTTTTACAGGTTATGTATTATTATAAAGTATTATCATAATCATAAAGTATGATGGCTTATGGCTTGTTACAAAGTGATAACCTAACCAGTATCTTAAAAGATTTGATGCTTTTAATTGTTATCATAAGAATTTCCTCGGGACTTAATTTGATACTGAGTGATATTTAAAGTACACTACCTTAGATTTGACTCACTTCATAGCTTATTGAATACAGGAAACAGATTGGGATGAATGTAGGAAAACATGTGGCAGCCCTGTCCTTCCAGCTCAGGGTCAGTGTCAGTGCTGATCCTGATGTGCACGAGGCTACTGTCGATCAGCATGTGGGGAAATTACATCCTCGTGGCTGGCATCAGTGTAGAAAATCAATACCCACAAAAAAAAAACACACACACAAAAAATATAAAAGATCCATTGTGGTTACTAATGCGTTTATGATGTGTTTCAGTGCATGCAGCAGTGGCTGTGGAAGAAACAGACGTGTCCCACATGTCGAGTCCACGTATCCATGATGAAGCCTCTCTACTGGTCTTCGTCCCGCACCACTGTCCCATGATGGTCCTGTACCTGCAATGCCTGCATGTCCATGTTGACCCATTGGCCCCCAAAGATCTCCAGCACACCTCCATTCCTCAGCCCTTCTGCATGAACTCCCAATCATATGTTGCCTCCTGTCAGTGGAGGGGTCTGGACGCTGTGCGAGTTAAGAGAGAGAAGCTGTGATCTGGTAGGACATCGCACTGCTTGTTTACGTATGAACTGATTGTACTGCATAAATGATTGCACTCATGAAAATGGTTAAATCACAAGCAATGTGGAGGATTTAAACAATATTTTCCACCTATGTCTAATTCAGGTTAAACATGTCATAGTAGGAAATGATCAATTCTCATCTCCTTTACCTTTACAGTTTATATTACATTAAAATGACAACTTGCGTTTACTACAAGTTCCCTATGTTTTAAAAAAAAACATATCTTCTAAACAAATTTAGTTAAAACTTGTGAACCAGATGAGTCGGATATTTAGTGTTTGGTTCGCTCTGGCAGGATGGCATGTATGATTAATACGTTATGTGGCGATGCCAGCCTGCTCCAGAGAGCCCGTATTATGTTGAGCATTTGTACATTTCAACTAATTAAAGCAGGTTTGTTTTGTTTATTCATGGATAACTTTTCTTTTCCGTCTGCATCCCCTTTCTTCCTCACTTCTATTGCTTACCAGCTGCAAAAGTGTAGCAGGAAGAGTTTTCATTTTTGTGGCTGTGTCAGTGCACTTGTGTGTTTAAGTGTGTATAGATGGTCAAATCTGGCACCTGAAACTCTTACGGTGGAACTACAACAAAGGCATGATTGGATACTTTGGGATGTGTTTATCTGCCTGGACGTCTGGGGGAGATTTCTTCAACGCAACAGCATCGCCCAAGTGTGTCATGAAACTTGTACGAGCTTGTAGCCGAGGTCCGAGTGAAGGCGAGCTCACAAATAATAGGTATGGTCCGAGTATTTACTAGTACTCGAGGGTTGGGGAACCAACATTTAAGGTGCAACCCTGATGTGCATTGCAGCCGGTGTAAACCCATCCCATGTTAGTTTGCAGTTGTGCACGTGCAGGTTTTTTGCATGTCTTTACACTATAAAGCTCTGAAACATCTCTGTTGTGTTGTGTGTCTTGCACTGCCAAATGAGACGTTTACACTGTGTCCAACACAATCAGACTGCTGTATATACTGTATATTCATCCATGTCGATATGTTATACGATTGTTTTTAGCTACAGATAAATGTCTTTCTATACATAGCTTGGATATCAGTACATTACTATTACTATACTTTCATATTTTAGATTTTATAATCCATTCATTAAAGGAAAAGCTGGCAGCCTCGTGTGGCTATGCTTGGATTTATAGCCAAACAACATGGATCTGTTTACATTCTGGTTTACACAGAATACATGTGTGTACTCTTTTAACATTAAAGTTACACAGGATGTTCAGTATATCATATTGAACAATTTGCACAACATTTTCAAACCAATAACCTTTTTTTTTTATTTTAAGAGAAGCTGGAATGATGCTGATAAACACACACCATGTCTATATATACTGTCCTGTGTTTCCCTGTGTCTGTTGTGGTTTGGCACTTTGAAATAAAAACACGCTGACGTTGACACACCCTTCTGAGACGTGGTTTGGTTTGTTTTCAGCCGTGCTCCTTTTCTGTTTCTTAACACACAATTTAGAGAAGTTATCTCATTTAACGATTCAGATAATTACACTACGGCCCCCTTAAAAAAAAGCCAATGATGAGTATTTAAAAGCATTCAAATCCCTTAATAACACAGCAGAGTTTTTCTCAACCAGACAGCTGGAATTAGCAGTAAGAGCACCGCTGCTGATATTTATAATGTCAATTCTTTATTTATGTGTCCAAATAAGGTTTATATGTCTTACTACAGTATGTCCACTATGAGGGATGTACATGAGGCCTTGTTAATGCACATGGGCTTGTCCTAGAATCTCAAGTCAATAAGTCTGCCAATAAAAAGGCCTATTAGGATTCATGTTTCTACTTCAGCTGTTGTAATGCTTCCTGTTCTGAGATCATTGAAGACTCAATGCAAAAAATTAATTCTTGAGGTGGTTCCTGTAACAACATGGACTTAACTGAATTGTGCATTGATCCGACTAATGTAGCGGAGCTGATAGACGGAGGTTTGTCATGTTTAGACGGAACCAGGCTACATAGTTGTTTTCCCTGCTTTTTTATTTGTTCTTGTTTATTCTAATTTAAGCTTCAATAGGCTCCAGGTATAACACATTCAGACTGACATTATAAATAGTTTCTGTCTTGTCAAACTGTCACCAAAAAAGCTGATTTCAAAGTCGTCCCATTATTCTTAATGACAGTTTTTTCTCATTGTTACTTTGAAGAAAATTAGATGGATTCAAATTTTTTGTTTCAAACATAAAAACAAAACAACAAAAAACAATCGTTGTAATAAAAGAAAAGCTATCATTGACACAGAGATGATGTTAACTCAAGTTAAAATCTATGTACAGCATTGCAATGAAAATAATTTATCATTTATGTTTAAAAGTAGTAATAATAAGAAAAACAATTAACTGAAAATAAGTAATAAATAAATAAAACAATTTCCTTCAAGTGTTTCTGAAAATGTGCTTTACATTGAATAATCACTGACAACCCACTTTGCAAGCTATTGTTCAGTTTCTTATTGACACAAATATCTAATCAGCCAATCACATGGCAGCAACACAACACATCCAGTCATGTAGACATGATGAAGACGACTTGATGAAGTTCAATCTGAGCATCAGAATGAGGAAGAAAGGAGATTTATGG
>JAOXYM010000015.1:25775871-25790766 GCA_028567055.1 Leptatherina wallacei | reverse complement strand
AGCAACTGTGTGATGCTATCATGTCAATATGGAGCAAAACCTCTGAGGAATGTTTCCATCACCTTGTTGGATCTATCGCACCAAGAATTAATGCAGCTCTGGAGGAAAAAAGGGGTCCAACCAGGTACTAGTAAGGTAGACCTGATAAAGGTACCAATGAGTGTTTGTGAATGAATGTATGAATACAAATGAAATAATATCTACATTTTATATTTAATAGCATAAAAGAGAATAAATGATCTACATGGAGGAGTTGAATTGTTTTGCAATCAAACAAGACGAGCAGCTACTTTGTTTTCTTCTAAACAAATTTTATTGATCTGAGTGGATTTTCTAGAAAGAAAAAAAGAAAAGAAAAGAACAAAAAAGCAAGCAAAAGAAAAGAAAAGTATAAAACCTTCTGGTTTTTATCAGAAGGACGTCCTCCAGCTGCGGTGTACGTGCTCGAGCTCTTGTCTCGCGACGGAAAGTAACGGTTTCCTGTGAGAAGACATGGACCGAGCCGAGCTCGAGCGGGCGGAGTGAAAGTGCACACGTGGACTCCTGAGACGGATGTTCGGTCCAGCCAATCACGACACAGACCGGTGACGCCAGCGTTCACAGCTCATCCAATGAGATCCGCGGTAATTAAACTCCTGAACTGAGCAGGAGAAAAATTTAGGTGGAAAAAAAAAAAGGTTGTGAAACGGATCTTGGTTGGAAGCTGCTGTGAATCAGACTCAGAGAAGATTGTTGATGTTTATTTTGTGTCGCGTGGAACAACAAAGAAGACCCCCCTCTTCCTTCCAGTGGAAACATGATTTATGTGATGGGAAGAGGGAAAGACTGATTTTTCTCTCTGAATATAGGTCCAGAAACTTTAACATCTCCAGAGACAAACACTCTTGGGTAAGACCCTCTTTTTCTTTTTTACTGTGACGGAATTCAAGCAGCCATATCCTGTTCTGGAGCTATTTCCAGGCCTTAGAAGTACAGCTACTTTAAATGCACTTATTGGCTATGGATGTCATTAGAAAATGAGAAAATAATCTCTAGCCTAAAGAATCTGACACAAAACCTTTCTGCTGGATGCTTAATTTCCCACTTTGGTCTTGTCAGTCTGTACGATCAGACAACAGACTTGTTTGCTTAGTTTTCCCTGGAAAAAATGTTGTGTCTTTATGGAGAAAAATGTCCTACATAAAAACATAAAGTGAGCACATGTTAAGTCAAATCTACCTGAAACAATTACTGATGGATGTCTCTCGTAATCCATCTGCTGTAAAGTACAATAATGTTGTACCAGACTATTTTAATTTAATCTACTATCTGATAGTGCTTGTCATATCATGTGTGTGGAAACAAGCCGGCACAGATGTTGTTGTTGTTGTTGTTATAGTGAGTAAACCAGCCAGACACTGATTAATCTTCCAGTGGCACTGGGGTGATCTGAGGGAGGTAGTGATCGTCATGGCTGCTCAAGTGTTTTCCTCATTCTGAAGAGGTTGTACAAGCAGAGGGACCATCTGACACACAGATGAGCCCGGTTTAACACCTCAAACAGTCTGTTTGAAATGAGTGTCCTTCAAAAGGTTCCTCTTTTGTTGCCGGGTAGAAAATACTCCTGTCATTTCCATTATAATAAAGAGTACAGCCGCGGGCCTTGTTCTTTTTCTGGGCTTATTATATAATTGCTGAAGTGGCTTTAAGTTAAACCCCATTTTTTTGGTTTCTTTGAACTCTAAAGAGTCTTTTTTTTTTATAGTATTTCCATGGAAACCATGGGGAGAGAGGGGGGGAGTGATGACACAAAAATCCCAGTACAGCAGAGCCGAAAATGCAACCTGTTATATTTTCTTTTCTATTAGAAATTGTCTTCGCTGAGCGAGTCCGTGTGGAAACATAAACTGCAGACAAAGATGACTTGGTCTCGGCAGCTCTTGTAAATCAGGGTCAGGTTTAATTGTCACGGAAATGTTGGCTAATCATTACAGAGGAGAAACTGCAATCAGTGTGAGTTGAACAGCAGGGAAGTGTTCCTTTGTAGAGCTCATATAAAGAGCAGGTTTCCATTTTGTTCTTGTAAAGTTGCAGACCTGAACACCAGGAGACTTTCTTTCCAGCTAGACTCACTTCCACAGAGGTGAGTTGAAGGACTGCTGCCAACGTAGACCATAATTATGTCTGATTGCGCTGTTTAACTAAATTACATGCACTCCCTCGTTTAAAAAACATATCCTCCTTCATGAATGCTGTGTAGAATATTTACCAAACTCTTTATAATGTGACTTGAACTTGTTAGATTGAAGTGATTGAGCTAAAACAATCAGATCCAGTCGTGCATATTTGTTTCCTTATGTGATGCAGGCTTCGTGAGTTATGGGCAGCTTCAAGGGTCACGCTCTCCCTGGGAGCTTCTTCCTCGTAGCTGGGATTTGGTGGACAATAAAGTATTCGCTCTGGCACGCCACCCGCAGGAACAAGAGCATAGGATCCACTCGGCTGGCCAGCAGAGCCTCACAGAGACGCCTGGAGATCATTGAAAGCTCCATCGTACTCTTCTTCTCATTAGTTGGTGAGCAGCTTGTTGTTATCCCCTCTGAAAATTCAGTTTGCTTCATTTTATTAATGTTTTGTGTTTGAATAAAGTATCATACTAGCTGCTGTTGACTGTGTCCACTCTTTTAATGAAGGAGATCTGAGTGCTTCCTCCCCTTGTGCTCCTCAGGGATGCTGGCAGAGCAGTTTGCGGCAGATGGGCCGAAGCTTCAGTTGTACGATTTTGCAGAGAAGCACTGGAAGTATCTGATGAACTGGCAACACGCCACCATGTACCTGTTCTTTGGTCTGGGTGCAGCTGTGTCTCTGATCATCCACACCACAGAGGGAGTGCCACTGGCGTTAGATCGGTTAATGCTGGCCATAGCTTTCTTTAATGAAGGTACGTAGAACCCCCATTTTTGTTCTTCGTTGCCTTCAAAGAAGACTTATGAACTGACATCCACAATAAATGAGGTCTTTCTTCACAACTACAAGGGCTAAATGTATCATCTTGGTCTCAAAAGAAAGCTGAGACATGTAAGATTGCTACGTAAATGTCAGAGTAAATTCACCCGGAGCTGAAAGTTAACCACGTTGCTTTCAGTGAGAACCAGAGGATAGCAGCCCAGTTCATCCAGGAGTGAGTGAAGTCATGTCTGATGAAGTAGGAGCTAAAAAAGTAGAACCTGGGTAGTTTTATAGATGTTGTAATCGAGGTGTTACAGAGGTAAATACCTCAGGAAGCCATCAGCTGATGTTGATGATCATCGACTCTGTCAGTGGTCAGGAGAATCAAGGGATAGATCCCAGATTCACCTTAGAAACACCACAAGGATCCATATATGTACCCATATTCTCATAGGAAAACACATTAGCAGAGTTTTTTTTTAACTGGAAACGTTTTTTGAACCACAGCAGCGGAAGTAAGACACGATTAATGACTTAGTGACTGTTTTGTTTGCGACTCTGTGGCTGCTAACTCTCAGATACAGACAGGATGAGACAGACGTCTTTGTAATCAGCAGAGTCTCAGCTTTCATGTGACTCCTTGTTTGTGTGGAGCAATGATCAGAAGCTCTGAAGTGGACGGTGCTGTTCTCGTGTTTTTTGTTACATTCCCGTATCATTGTTGTGGTTTGAATTGTGCTTCTCTCTTGGATTTTGGTATGCTACGTGTTAGGATTGCTGCTTCCTAGCATGCGCTGCAGCTTTGAGCTATCAGGCAAATGTAAATTGGGAAGCACGTTATGACCACGTGAGAGAGATAAGTGCATAATTGGAGCGCTCCCAATAGTACACACAGCTAACTGAGCTCAGACTACCATAAAGGTTTGGTGTATTGTCGTGGATGAATCATGATTCGAGTCTGGATGAGTTGGAAAAAGATATAAAAGGTTTATTAAAACAGAACAAGTAAATAAAATGAACAGAGTTATCAATTGCAATTGGAGAAACCGTCCATAGCTCCGATCAGAACAGAACTCTGGAGGGATTCTCCCGGATGCTGAGATAAGAGTCCTTTTTAACCTCAGTCCTGGAGACGTCACGAAGAAGCACAGATTAGATTGTTATTCCTAAAACTGGACTGTGTCTCCTGCGGGGACACAGTCCAGACGAAGACAGGACCAGTCACAGTGAACTGAAGGTCAGCTGTGCCGTCACTGATGCATGTCCCATGAAACAGCGTATCATCATAACGAGGGAGAATGCGTCAACACAAATCACAGATAAACTATAATCACTGGAGTATTGAGAAAAACATGAGATATAGTGAATAAAACGTCATGACGTAAATGAGTAGAATGATATTTCCACCACATTACCCCACTTCTGATTATGATGAAACACATTTCATGTAAATCACAAAAGAACAAAGAAATTTCATCAGAGTAAATAATGCTCACATCTCACACGCATGCATGTTACTGAGCAAGACCAAGTCACAAAAACAAACCCGGAACGTGCAGCATACAACATAAATATAAAGACCCATCAAGAAAACCCTCAGGAGGAAAAAATTCTAATAAGCCCCATTTTCAACATGAACCAAGGTCTTTATGATTAACCCCCCCCCCCCCCCCCCCCATCCCGTGAATGACCACACAAGACAAATAATAAGTGAAATAACACTAAAAAAACAAAAAAATAAACATGATAAATAATCTACGAAATACAACAAAAACATACATGCCAAGAAAAGGGAAGGAGGAAAGAGAAATCCCAAAATCGAAACAAAAGGAAAACCTGGAGGAAACAAAAGAATGAATCTACCAGGGGCCTCATCGTTGCTGGCTAACTCCAGGGGCAAACCAGTGTCATCATACTGGGGAGGGAGACGCAGCAGGGGGACGGCAGTCTGTCCCCGAACGTAACCGAACCAGAAAGGAGGAGTCGGGGAGAGAAGACAGAGACCGGAAGCAGTCGGGGACCAGGACTGTACAGACACAACAGAAACAACCAACAGCCAAAATAATGACCCACACAGAGCAGGAAGTGCCACCAAACACCAGAGGAAACCCAAGACCAGAACCCAGGATCCGCACTAGGAGGGCTATCATGGTTTAAACAGACCTCTGAAGTGGTCCTTGAACCGAGGACCTGTTCTCAGAGCCATCAGGTATGCAGGTACAACACTCGGCACCTACAGCGCGACGGGTACCTCTACGCTCAGGGCCATCCTATTCTCAACTCAACTCAACTTTATTCATAAAGCACTTAAACACAACGTTGGTTGAAAACAAAGTGCTGAACACATTATGGAAACAGAATAAAACGCAGAATATAAACAGGAACAATAGCGGTAAAAAGATAAAACAATAAAACCCTTAGAAACTATAAAACAATAAAAAAAAACGCTAAAAAGAAATAAAACACAGGAAAACAACAGAATAAAAACAAAACCAGATCTCATGCTGGTCTGAAGACCAGGCCAGGTCTGCAGGGTCATGATGACACGCACAGCCTTCATCTCAGGGGTCAAAGAGCAAAACCCTGCAGTAACTAGGGAGGTCAGATTCTCCAGATCCTCAGCCAACCCATCAATGAAGGAAACATCGCGAGCGGTCCCATAAGAGCCCTATCCCAGCCAGACACACGCTACCTCTTAACCCGAAGGGGGGGGGGGCAAAGTAAGATCAGACCGAGCAGGGAGAACACGCAGATGGGGAAGTAGGTATGCTGAATAACAGACACCACACCAACTACGGGGCAAATACAGGTAAGATCTCTGACCACAAACCCAAACCATAGAGGTGGGGCACACGTAACCACGAGGGGGGGGGGGATGAAAATGGGGATGGCAGCATTTGCGGCACAATTTACACCCCCAAAGCAAAACAAAATGCCAGGAGAAACTATTAGCAGTAAAATGTGATTTGATTTAACACGTTAACATCCAAACCTTCATGATTATACTGCAACACAACCCATCACCAGGTTCAAGCTCCGCACAGCAGTGGAAAATATTTAGTTGATTTCACAACCCAACATGCTGGACTCCTACAGGTGAGTCCATGTCATTACTAGGTTGAAAGGTTGATCCCAGTTAACACTGGTACCTAAATAAAGCCCAGAAGAGCTAGAACAAGGCAGAGTGAAACATTAAGGACCTAGTGGGGAAGTCTGAGGGGCAGAAACTGTAAAATAAAGTATTCTGTATTCTGTTTATGGTCCATATTTAGTGTCTTGCTATCCAGCTGCTGGCGTGGGATACAGTGGAAGCAAATCACAGCTCTCACGGTTATATTGGACAAACATAGTCGTGAAGGGGCTGTAGCTCAGGAGGAAGAGCAGTCGTCTACCAACCAGAGAGCTGGTGGTTCGGTTTTTGGTTTTCCCCATGAAATGTCCTCGAACCCTACGTGTGCTTATCGGGGATGAATGTGTTTAGTTGCACCAGTATGTTCCTATATAAGCGCTGTATGAATGTGTGTGTGTGAATGTGACCAGAAAAGTACAGTCCATTTACCATTTGATGTCAAGAAATGTACCTAATGAAAGTCTGTCAGAACCAGTCTTCAACGTTACTGAAGGATTGTGGGATAATGTGGACAGAAAATGGAGCAAAACTTTGGAAAGTCCTTCAAACATCCAGGTGTTCCTGAAGGATCTTGTCTCAGAGGGTTGAAGCAAAGAAGCTGTTCAGACCAAACGTTGACTTTTAAGCCTGTTAACACTTTACACGGTTTGTTTTCTGTGCCTAATTTACTGTATTTCCATTTCAGTTTGCACATGTTTTAGTAAATTCCTTCTTATCATTTTCTGGTTTATTGGCATTATTAAAAGAAACAAACGTGGCCAAAGACTTTTGCACACAACTGTGCACGTCTTCAGCTACAACTCAGAAGTAGTTTATGTCATTGTAGTCAACATCATCCTCTTTTAGAAAATAAATTAAACTGTAGAAATGAAGAATACCTCACTGAATGCTTTTGTAGATTAAATAAAGCTTCAGAAATAATCAGATTTGCTCCAATCTTCTCATTTATTTTCCAGTTTGATGCATTTCATCTATTGTTTCTTTCAGGATTTCTTTTCCTCTACCATCTTCATGGAAGGAGCATGCTGGACGTCCACGTGCATCAGCTCCTTCTCTATGCCGTCTTCGGCGAGGCTCTCGTCGCCTTCATGGAGGTCTTCCACCGAGGTAACATCATCCTGGAGCTGCTGCGCTGCACCCTCACGCTCCTGCAGGGAAGCTGGTTCTGGGAGGTAAACCTGAACACGAGCAGATGCTCACGTTGCTACTTTGGACAAACTCCTGACGTTACCTTTCTTTGGCCACAGATCGGTTTCGTGCTGTACCCTCCCAGTGGCTCTGAGTGGGACCTAACGGACCACAACAATATGATGTTTGTTACCATGTGCTACTCCTGGCACCTTGCCTTCGCCATGCTTCTTGTGGGCGTGCTGTATTGCGCCGTCAGCTGGTGAGAACCCGTCCATACCGGACACCTTCATAGCTGCTGCTTGTTTATTTGTCTTAGAAGTCTTAGAGGATTCCTCCTCACTGATGATAACAACTTGAGTACCTCTAAGAGCACAAAAAGCTTTATGTTATGTGTGACTGGTGTTTGTTGTGCTTTCTCTTAAGTGTGGTCCGCTCCAGGCTGAAGAGGACTCCTCCTATGGAAATGGGACTTTTAAAGGCCAGAGAGCGGGATGCAGAGTCAGAGGATGAGATGTTATGAGGAGGACTCTTACATGCTGAATGATTCATGAACATCACAGACAAATCAGGGACGGGACTCTTGCCGCTACAGCAGCAGTATGACCAGACGCTCGGCACAAAGACAGAATAGGGATATGAACACAGTTTACTTAGAGATGTATCTCTACCTCTGCCTTATTTAATCAGCTGTAAAACCCCTTGTAGCCTTACTTGCTATTTATTTTGCAACAATGTCATAATTTACATATAATCTGTCATATCTGGTATATATTTGCACATGAGAGTGAGCTTTTAATGGATCACATGCTTTTTTTTTTTTTTTTTAAATGGAGTTTTGTACCATTTTGACCTGAAAGCAGTCATCATCAGCGCAGTATTCGAGTATTACTTGAAAATGTGTCTTTACGTACTAATGTGGCTTTTTGTGTTTGTTTGTTTCGTGATGTAAAAAAGTTGCGTCGCACGTGTGAATCAAACCAAAATTCCTAACACTAAGAAGTTTATTAAAGTTGTATGAACATTCAGCTGTTATGTAATAAGTGGCCCAGCACAGATTGTAGTTGAAAAAAATCCCAAGTTTGGTCAGAAATAGGATATATTGATTCAGTGGATCAAAATTCTGTTTGCAGATATCACAAATTCTGCCTAAATACAACAAATTTTTTTAGAATTGAAATGGAGGAAACCTTATTTAACCCCTGAAGGAAATTGTAATGTCATATAATGAATAAATGACAGTCCAAATTGTTCCAGAGGGAGATGGTAGGAATGACCTCCTGTACATTTCTGTCTTGCATTGTACTCGAAGAAGCCTCTGACTGAACACACTACGCTGTTTCCTCTGTGATGTGTAGAGGACGTGAAGAATGATCCATTACGATGAACGTGTGCAGCATTCTTCTTCTTCTTCTTCTTGCACCAGGAGCTCCAGTTATCCCCAGCACGTCCAGTCTTCTCTGTTTCTGATGCATTGATATGCATTGTTTTAGTGCACACATTTAAGGATCTCAGCTTCCTCAAAGAATAGTCTATCGTTCTTGTAAATGTCTCACGTTGCATTTTCAGTCTAGTCTGTTGTCCAGCTGAACTTCTAAGTTGACATCATATGCTGATCCAACACAAGCAACTAACATATCAAAATGTCATTTTCCTCCTCAACTCAGACATTTAAATGAAAAACAATCTGTTCTTTTACCAAAAACAGACTGTGTCACATTCTGTATAAGTTTCCGACCTTAAAATTCAGGATTTCTGACTTGTTTTGATGGTGCACAGATATTTACGATGTACATACCTGACACCATCGTTGCCCTGCAGCACCTGGAGGCTGAGAAACTGTACTTCACTTTACAGCTGCATGTCGCCCTAGCAACTGCATGTCAACACATCGACCATTTTTATCGTGTACCGTTGATGATTTATTAAGAACAACATTATTGGGGGAAGCAAGGAAAAGAGACACAGTAACAGGGCATGAGATAAGACAGGATTTAAAATCAAAGTGACTTTTTACTGGCTGGAGAGGCTCAGAGAAGAGACAGGATGAAACGTTGTTAGGGGGTGCAACAGTGTGAAAATCTGCCAGAGTTCAGTCAGTATAAATTCTATTTGTTGACATTAAAGCAAGATAAAGTGCAGAGGTGGAAAGTAATGAATTACATTTACCCAAGATACTGTAACTGAGTAGTTTTTGTGAGTAATTTGTAATTTTGTAAGTAGTTTTTGAAATAAGTAATTTAACTTTTACTCCTTTTTGACCCAAATAATTTTACTTCATTACATTGGAAACCTCCCCCATTACTGAGTACAAAATTAAATGCAGGGAGAAAAAAAAAACTCGACGGAGTTATTCCCAACGTCACGGATTGTCGATCTCTGCTGCCAATCTGCTTCGGTGACGTTTTTTCTCTGTATCCCAAACATTGTTTAGTTAAAAATATGCCGTCATGATATCAATAATGAAAGTAACTAAGTAACTTTTACTCAAATTACATTTTAAATCAAGTACTTTTTTACTTTTACTCAAGTAGATTTTTAGATGGACGCTTTTACTTTGACTTGAGTACAATTTAAGCAAAGTAAAGATACTTTTACTTAATTACAATTGTTCAGTACCTTTTCCACCTCTGATAAAGTGTAACCTTCCTAGTTAGACTCATTAATGGGTCATGCAACACATCACAAGCCCAGCAGGGGGCGATAATGCTCTCTTAAAACGATTTCTATTGATTTACTTCTTTTGTTAGATGCAATGGTTATGGAAAGTTTGTGAAAACTTTTGTCCCTCTATTTGTTTGAATATGACCTAAAATATCATCAGTTTCTGCTTTCATGTTGTTTTTTCTTTCTATGTACAAGTCTTACTTTTAAAAAGAAAAAACAAACTATAACATTCAAACAAGACAAAACAGTAACAGCTGGTTATTTTTTTTAAAAACATGGTGACAATCTGGAAATGCTTTGAGTGACCATGAATTTTACCAGGAGTCTTTTCAGTCACAACTAGCTCTAATGCTAATAACTAGCTTACAAATGAATGTAGAAAAACATGTGGCAATTAGAACAGCTTTATTGAGAATTAAAGTATGAAATAGCTTAGATTTGCAAACATCCAACCCAACTTTATTTATGAAACACTTTAAAAAACAAACACAGAAGACCAAAGTACTGCACAAAAGAATAAATAAATAGCAATATAAATAATGAAATTCAATAAATAAAAACAAATTATAAGGCATCAAATTAATCTCATTTAAAAAAACACTCATGACAACATGTTTACAGCAACAAGTAGGTAAAGACAACAGATGTACGTTTGTCCGTCTGTCTATTAGCAACATAACTCAAAAAGTTATGGATTGATTTTGATAAAATGTTCAGGAAATGTCATCAGAAATAAGATTAGGGAACAAGTGATTACATTTTGGGGGTGATCTGGATCACCGTCCGGATCCAGGAATGTTTTAAAGGAATCTTTACTATGGGGAAGGGGTCATTTTTTTCTATTACAGCTTCTAACTCAACAAATAGTCTAACGCCAAGAATCATTGGCAAAAAAATCATCGGCAATAAAATAGTAAATAATACGTTTTTGTGTGTATCACTATTTTATTTGAATCGTTCAACGATACATGTTTTCTATTGTTTATCTATTTATCTTTTAATCTCTTGGCTGGCTCTGTAATTCTAAATAAAATAGTTAGAATATGTTATTTGCAATTTTCTACGTGGAAAAAAAAAGTACAGAAAAAAAACTTTTAAAAAAATCAGAGTGAGACCTCTTGTCTGTGCTGCTCCGTTCAGGCGTGTCTAACATTCAATCACTCACCTGACCAGGTGAGATACCGACAGCTCCTCCAGAGCAATGTGACGCTGTTCTTCATCCGCGAAGATTTGAGGAAAGTCAACAGAGTTTCTCAGTCAAGGAAACAACCAGATCACTTCCCTGTGGCTGGCTGGCCTCTCAGGGATCCCAGACTATGGATAAATTAAAATCGGTTTTAAGTGGAGAGGAGGCGCGAAGAGACGACCGAACCATTTTAGAGGTAAAAAAAAAGAAAAAAAGAAAATATACCAACTTCACCATCTTCACTGTGACTCCAGCTGACTCACTAACCGATCATATAAACAAACTTTTTTTCTTCTTCTTTAAATTACTGCAGTCTGTGAATGAAGCATCCACTCTAGGATGGGGCACACGTTTGAAGGGGTTCATCGCCTGTTTCGTGGTGGGAGCCGCGTGCACAGTTTTGGTAATTATAGTCCAATAAGATTATTTCAACATCAATAATAGCTTGTTGCCCTCCATTTTAAGGGAGAGTGCAGGAAGAGCCGAGATGTGGCCTTACTGGTTCTTCCTGCTCTGAGGAATGTTGAAGATCCATCCTTCCATTCATCCACTCATTAGTTATGTCGCGTGCTGTTCTGTTTGTTTTGTTTTGCAGGGAGTTTGTATGTTATTTCTCCCCAAGATCGGCCTTACTCTCTTCATTGTCTTCTACACGTTTGGAAATATCTGTGCTCTTGGCAGGTGAGTGTAAAAAATGATGGGAAAACTAACGAAAAAAGTCCAATTAAACCAGTTTAAGAAGGAGTTGGTAATGGGGTTTTTTTTCTATTATGTGGCCAATGCTAAAAAAAATAGATGTGTGTAGTATAAATACTGTAGATGCAGAATTATAAAAGGAATTTAATGAACACATTTTAAACATTTGATATTTTGTCTGATAGCACGATGTTTCTGATGGGACCAGTGAAGCAGCTGAAGAGGATGTGTGACAAAACCAGAGCCTTGGCCACCACAATTATGCTTGTAAGTAAAAGAAAAATCCAATATTTTCCTTTCACTTTGCCTCAGTGAAAGAATTCTACTGCAAACAGAAGATACTTTTTGCACTTGTTGCTTATTTATCCAGTTTATTTTACTCAAGCATTTCCCCAATTGTAAGGGAAATATATAATATATATTGTGAAGTATCATATTTATGTGAGAAGTTTTGACTAAACTAAATAATTTTATTGTATTTCACAAAAATGACAGAGCAAATCAAGATTTCATGTTATAAGAAAAATGTTTTTAATCCGTAGTAATGTGAAAAAAGAAATTGTATCCTCTTTCAATTCTAAAGTTTTATGTGTCATGACATATTACAATAATCCTGTGCTTACCAGGTCTTAATAGTAAGCCAATACAACCTCGGGTGAACAACAGTACATATTACACCACATCATTATTTAACTAAACCAAAATTTAATGATAGTGAGTGAAAAACTAAATCCATTCTTACTGCTTCCACATGAATTCAGTGTAAATAGCAGCCGGGAAAAAATACATCAGCAATAATCTTAGAGAAGCAGCCGTCAAACCCCCCAAGAGTCGCAGCTCAGACTCAGCAGGCCTCGGTACAAGAAGAAGACTGAACTAGTAGGACTTGCTTGGATGTGTTGTAGTAGAAAACCTCTTCTCTTTATGGCAGAACAGATCAGATTTGCAGAGATGCCTCCGAACGACCCACAGAACTTCTGAAACAATGTCCTTTAGAGCAGGGATGTTAAACTCTGGCCTTCAAAGGCCACTGGCCCTGCAGGTTTTCAATGTTTCCCTGCTCCCAACACACCTGACTCAAGTTAAATGGATCCAACAGCCTATGAGTTTCTGCACAATGACTCATTCCTTTGAGTCAGGTGTGTTGAAGACGAGAAACATCTAAAACCTGCAGGACCGCAGCCCTTGAAGACCAGAGTTTGAGATCCATGCTTTAGAGAAATAAACCACAGCATCAAATCAATGCAAACAATTGCTTCAAACTACTGCTGCAAAACTACTGGATTGTGGGATGTACTCGGTTTTTCACATATTGCTTCTGCTTTTTGGCCTAATTAAAAAAAAAAAAAGAAAGACATAATGTTCATCATATTCTGTAATTCATTTGAGGTTGTATTTATTTTATTTGAAGACTTGTTGAAGAAAAAATATAAAACCTTATAATTGAAAGAGGGAGTACTTTCTCCATGCAGGGTTGTTATTGTCCAGCCTGTGTTCTGAGGCCTGTACTATGAAGCTGGATTTACTGTCATCGAGGTGATTGCGGGGTTAGTCCGGGGTTTTCCGTACTACTACGCTGATTAACTTCTTACCTGGCAACACCGCGGCAACATACGCTGAACATCTAACCTGCCCTGGAGACACGCAGATTATGTTTCTGGATAAGAGATCAATGAGTATAAAAGCGCCACCTCCTGACCAATCAGCTCACTTGGAAAATGGCCGCCCATTTTTAAAAGATCTTGTTGAAGTTGGTGTGCAGATCATGAGAGGAGAAATAGTTTTGAGGGATAGATGCAATCCTTTTGATGAAGAAATCAAGCCTCGTCACTGACGGCTCTGAAGTATGTTCACAAGTTCGTTTAGCTCCACTACGGTTGCATCTGAAATAACGTGGTGAATAATAATGCTCACACATGGCAGGACCAGGAATTTATGAACGCACAACTTTTCGTGCTGTCAAAGAAAATAATTTGTCAACGCAGACACTTCCACAGAAGTCAGTGGAAACTAGAACCATAGAGCACAGACCTCTGCCAAACCTGCTTATTTCTTGTTTTTGACAATTATTGTGGGCATAATTTTTGAGTTAGAAGCTCCAGTGGCAACATTACCCCCATCTCCCCGTAGTAAAGAATCCTTTAAAAAAAAGTTCCTGGGTCCGGGCGGTGATCTGAATCGGCCCCAAAACTAATCGCTTGTTTTTCATTCCATTTCTGAAATTTCCTGGGAATTTAATCGAAATCCATCCAGAATTTTTTGAGTTATGTTGCTAACAGACAGACGGAGAATACAAAGGAAAGTGAGCAAGCGTGTCTGGGCTGTAATAAAGTGAAGTTGAGTGATCAGAGTGCAGTCTGTTTATAGTGTCCCAAGAAATAAATATCTTATAATCTGACAAATTTATGCAAAAAACAGAGTCGGCACTTCTCTGGCAGCGTTCCGTCCTGGCTGTTGCTGTGGCAACAGTGTTGCTCATTTCACCTGGATGATGTCATATTCTTCTTTTATTCTGAAGAATAATGGTCTGCTCCTCCATGGTGACGTAGACTGCTCTGCAGCCTGCAGGGTTTCCCCATGTTGATGGGTCAGAAGCTGCAGACACCCCCCTTTTTAAAGCTTATCCGGATCCTGAATGTCTGGGTTAAGTCAACCCGGGTAACAGAGAGACATCCGGGGTATGTTCATCACACTTCGTAGTTACAGGCCTCTGGTCTGTCCAGTGTGTTTTACTTGGAAGTAAAACACATTTTTAGCTTTGTTGAAATGCAATGAAAGAAGTGCAAAAAAAAAAAATCATCAGTGTGTTTTTGAAGTTCTCCTTGTTAATTATATGCCTCATTCATTTCTCCAGACTTGCCTCGTGTTGACTCTCTGTGCGGCCTTCTGGGTGAGTGAACAGCTATGATCTCTTCTAACAGCTGATTGGTGCTTTGCATCCCTGATTGTTTGCATCATGATTCCTTTTTTCCTTTTTCAGTGGAAAAACTTTGGACTTGCTTTATTATTTTGCATTTTGCAAGTCTTGTCGTTTTGCTGGTGAGTCCGTATTCCTCCTTCCTTCTCTTGTATGGGCTTGTTGTACAACTCTGCTACTTCCTGAACTTAATACAGCTCCTTTGTTTCCTGTCTCTCATCATTGGACAACCTGATTAATCCA
>JAOXYM010000015.1:25747152-25757660 GCA_028567055.1 Leptatherina wallacei | reverse complement strand
ACACACACACACACACACACACACACCGCTGAGTGACCTCCGCCTTGGTGGAGGTAATAAAAGGGCAATGAATTCTGGGACCCTCAGAAACCCGACAATCACCCCTGAGCGTGGATGAAGAAATGTTCAGAGATGGCAGCATTACGTTGCTGAAGTTAGCTTCTGAATGGTGATATAGACAAAAGGGATCATAACCACATCAGACCTGGTCCTGCTGAAAAACTGGTTGTTCAAATCTGGACTGATTAATTCTACAGAGCATGAAGATTAATTAACACACAATTTCTGATTCATAAAACATTTATTCTATTCATAAAAATACAAATAAGGCTCACTTATTGATTTATTTTTTGTAAGTATAGACACCACCAGACCAGGTGCCTGTTGCACAAAAGCAAGATAAGGGAGTAAGCCTGGATATGTTGGTCGTGCTGGATCAACTAATCTGTGATTCGTTAGCAGAAAAGCAGGATAGGGAAGTTACCATGGAGATTTATTTTGTGGAGCTAACCTGCTCCAGACCAGGTTAAGTTCCAGGGTCTATTTAATCTCATCCGTTACTACAGTCAGCAGTCTCCACAAATGGAAACCAATATTCATTTCACTGCCCGCTACACAGTAACCAGACCCACTGTTGTTATTTAAACACTTGTGATCATTCATTGCAATATTTTTAGATCAATTTTACATGGTTTTGCAGTCGTTAGATAATAAAAAACTTTCTCCACGGATGTATACATGATGTATTTATACAGTCGTGGAAAAAATTGTTAGACCACCTTGTTTCTTCATTTTCTTGTTCATTTTAAATGCCTGGTACAACTAAAGGTACATTTGTTTGGACAAACATAATGAGAAAAAATGAGAAATAGCTCATTATATATTATATATAGCTTATTATTCTTCCATCTTTGACACTTAACTCATCCTACACCATCGGTGGCACTTCAGCCATTCAAATATCAAATATTCAGCCCAGTGATTCAACAGTCTTGTGCATAATGGGCTGAAAACTGCTTCAGCCCATATGCACCAGTATGCACCAGTATGCAGTGTCCAGCATTCCAGAAACACTAATGTCCTGTATGTTATATGGGGTGTTGTGGCTCCAACAGCTTGAGAACCATTGCATTACTGGATAATATCAAAACGTCATGTTCACTTATTACTGCTGTAGAAGACATCATAAAAAACATCTGCTGCCAAGAAATAAATAAGCTAATTATGCTATTCGCTAACACTTGTTGCTAGTTTGACCGTTGCTCACATACTAACGTATTGGAACAAAACCAACAACAGCCCGACAACGATTTTTACTCACAGCTTGTGGCTCAGGATCGGAAACGCGGTCCTTGATTGTAGGAACAGACCTTCCTTTCAGCAGAAGCCTGGTCGCAAATCCCCCGTTGTACCGGCCCTTGTTCATCCAGCAGTCTGCAGTGAAATGTCCGGTACAAACGTTGGCACCACTCTGTGGCTGGCTCCCAAAAATCCCCTTTAAGATTTTTCTTTTCTTACAATATTTCCTGCTTTGTTGCTCACCACCAAACCAGATCATCTTTCCTCTTCTAGATTCTTCAAAGAAGCCACGTTTTGCTTTGATGATAGTTTCCTCTTTACTCTGCAGTCCAGTTTACCACTTCATGGTTCCTCCCTGTGTGATAAAGACTGGGTAGCTCAAAGGAAGATATCTTTAAAGCTTTTTTTCTGTGGTTACGTTCACACGTAACGTGACATGGAAGCCAGATGGTGATCGGTTATAATCTTTAAGACCTGGGCTCCACTGATGGCCCATTTGTCTTGTTTAAGCTACAAACAAACATTAAAGAGATCCACAGACTCATGAGCTCTTTCTGTGGCATGAGTTGTTGCCTCGCCTTGCCTAGTTTAGTGTTTAATCTTATTGTTCTGTAGGAAACCAGATTAAAATGTTAACAACTGTAATGTGTCGGTTAAAGAAGATCTTAAGTTCTGAATTTATCGCCAAACCAGATTGCAGTAACCATCACATTTAGCATCATCAGTTTGCAGTGGTGTGATGTTCATTGGACCTCATTCACTAGCTATGAACTTTTTACAAAGATTGTGGCATTACGGAAATCTTCGTATCGTGGATTTTTTTCTTAGGTAAAACAAAACTTTCTAACAAAGTCTGTATTTTCTGTTACTGTAATGGTTTTGTCAGATTTTTTTTCATTAACTTTTGGTCATTTACAAAGTATTTTATATCAAAATAAACAGCAAGATGCTGCAGATCGTGTCCTGAACATTATCAGTCGATCAGTCTGTATTTGTAGAGCATGTTCTCGTACAAAGAAATGCAAATGATCTTTACATCTTTACCCATCAAGTCCCTCAGACCACAAATGCACGAGCCACACACTTACACGACATAAACACACGCACATGTACATAAAATGATGTCTCTAAAACTGCTGTCCTCACAAACCACACTGGAGAAAACTAAGACACTGGAAGTTTTAAATACAAGATGTTAAGCTGAAATAAAAAGAATAAAAGAAAAACACAATAGAATAAAATCTAGAGAGGAAACAAAATGAGATTTGAAAAAAAATTATAGTCTGGAAAGATATTCAAGTAAAACTTTTACTAGAAATTTAAGTTTTGTTTTGCTTGAAATGATCTGAATGTCAATGTGTGATATTTATAAGCCAGTTATTGCTTTAAGAATGAGGACAAACAGGTTTCAGCGCACATCTTTATTATTATATTTTGTTTTCATTCATTTTTTTGTCATTATGTTTGTTGTTTTTCCTCATCTGTCTCACCGCTGTCTGTAAGGCATGGCGTTTTCATGGACATTTTCATGTGTTTACCAGTAAATTAGAGCCATCTGGCAAATCCTTTTAACTTATGGAGGGATTGGTTTTTACCAATCTAATGCCCGGTTCAGACGACACGAATTCAGCCCGACGCAGAAAGTCCAGCATGTCTTTTTTTTGGGGGGGGGGTTCTACGACGAGTTCCTACATGTTGACCAATAGGAAGACAGAGTGCAGCTTCCTGGTGAATATTAATAGGTATGGATTGATAGATTAATATACCTTTTCATAAATTACAAGAGTTTTCCCAAATCCATAATACTTTCCTCCTGTTTATAGTCACCCTGTAGCTACTGACATAAGCTAGCATTAAACATGTTAATCTATTTGTTACTTCAAGTTCTGCAAGGTAGACGGCCCCTTGCCGACACTGAGCGAATTTATGAAATTTCCGTCTGGTAATCTGACATATGACGGTCGTGAACGACGAAAAGAATCGTGTAATCTGAACCAGGCATTAGAGGGAAGATGCAAACACATTCATGAATCTCATGTAGAGTTTTTGCAAAAAGCTTCTTAAGTGCAACTTAAGAACAAATTTAAAGGCATGCTGTGTAACTTTTGGCCACTAGAGGTCCTAAACCTGTAACTTCCCCCAAAATGAAACAATCTTTCTCTTTCTGGCCTCCTCGGACACCGTTTTCACACAAAGTAGCCGATGCAGAGCCTTCTGTGTTTATGGAGGCCGAGCGTAAAGCAAAGTGCTCCAGGTCACATGATCCCATGAGAGACGGATCCACTTCTGCGAGGTTATAATGTCTGGTTTCTGAAGAGGGCAGCCCCCCCTCGGAGCACCAACATGTGTCAAACACTATATATTGACCCCAGAAATCCTCCATTATTACTCACATTAAGCTGATATTTTGGTCAAAAGTTACACGGTATCCCTTTAAGAAGAGCCGTAATAAGATATTAGTGAGACAGACCCATTGTTAGTTTTCTTATTGATGTTGATCACTGTGGTATTGAAATTTAGCTCCATCCCAACACAACTGATGGTCTCAGACACTAACACATGACATCGTCCGCATGTTAACTGGGAACCACTTCAAGTTAAGGTCTCATGATTCTGCTTAGGCGGCCTACAGAGTGAATAATGCAAGGCAGGTTTATTTGTTTGGGATATTTCCTGTACAAGACAATACAAAGTATTTTACATAAAACATTAGAAGCATCACAGATGGTGCAAAGAAGGTGTTAAAAAGTAGTAAAATGCAGCAACAAATAGCAAAAATCACGATGAAATCATTTTTGAAGGTGCCATTGAGGCTGACACTTTCAGAAATCTAAAATCTGAAATTACTTTGGTTTATTTTACGTGTTTTTGTGCACCTTTATCATCCCAAGACAGGAAAGCTTTAATAAAACCTGGAGCATTATGGGAACTGGATCTTGCTTGTTTTTAACCTCACCGTTGCTGCTTTCATCCTTCTTGTTGGTAGTTCAATAAGAGGTCCTTTAACTTTGGTTGTGCCACATCACAGGCCTGTGAAAGTGATCCGGCTCCTGGCCAGAGACACCGTGGAGGAGATCATGTACTCTCGGGCTGTATCGAAGTTACAGCTCACCAACACCGTCATTGAAGAAGGACGCTTCTCTTTACTGGATCAGGCTCAGTCAGCGGCTGCAGGGCTTCAGGTTTGTGAGCTTTCAGTCAACAACGTCGTGCCCAAATCGTCTTCATCACTTCTCTTCTCCGCTCTCTCTTCTGCCCCACACAGCTGAGTGAGATCCTGAAGTTCGGGATAGATAAACTTTTGTCCTCGGATGAGAGCTCTGTGCAGGACGTAAAGCTGGAGGGGATCCTTGGCCTGTCACATGACGGCCAGTGGGTGGATGATGACTTTACTCCACTCAAAGAAGAGGAAGAAGAAGAAGAAGAAGAGGAGAATGGATTTGAAACTGAAGGGCAGAGTATGTTTGAGTCGCTTTTATATCTCAAATGTGAAGTTCATCCGTCACAACAGCCAATGGATCACCGTTTATTTAGTTTTGTCTTCTGTGCTTCTCAAGTTGTCATTAAATGATAATAAAACTAAGTTTCTGACAGATTACGGGGAGGAAACTGTTGGTGATCTCTGTATTTAGTGGCTAGGTAAGACTCATCATCATGCTGTTCATCCTTTAGATCACATGTACTTCTTTGAGGGGAAAGACTACAGCAAGGACCCAAGTTCTGATGACCAGCAGAGCTTCGATCGCTTGCTGGAGGAGCAGCTGGCCGAGTTTCAGAAAGCAGCTGGCGAGGGACGAGCTCTGCGACACAAAGCTGGAGTAAGAATCCGACACTTTAAAACTGAGGAAAATGTTTCATAGGTTTAAAAAAAAAGTATGCCAACCATGTTATTTTGGTAAAAAGAGGTTGTTTTGGTTTATAGCGTTTGAATAGACAAAGTATTATCATGTAAGTACTTTCATCGTGCACACAGTTGAAAATTTATTTTTTGTTTCTTATTTTAAAGCAGCGGTAGTTTTACAGCTTTACAGCTTTACAGATTTACAGCTTTACAGCGTTACAGTGGTCAGCTGTAAAGTTACAGGAGCAAAAGTTGAGAAGTGTGGTTCCTCTAAGTAACGTCTGTTCCAGTAACGTACATGATAAATGCTACTGCTCCATCAAAATGAGCCAAACACATTTTATAGGTCAGAAAGTTACAATATTTTGCTTCTTTTAAGTTTTTCACATTTTTGTACAAGCCTCCCAATTATTCAGTCTTTTTTCCAGGTTATCAGACAACAAAATAGGCAAATAAAGGAAAAGAAACAAAAGCCAGTGAGTACTTTCATGTTTATACGGAGCAATATGGCAGAAAATCTCTTTTTTGTTGTGTGTTTCTAGCTTTCTCTCTCAATGGTGCTTGGAGTCCCAGCAAGGAAGAGGAAAGCTCTCTCGGAGGAAGAGCTGGAGCTCAGGAGGCAAAGGAGGGAGGAAGCCGCAGCCAAGAGAGCCAAAATGCAAGAGGACATGAAGAAGAAGCAGCAGGAGCAGAAATACAAGAAAAAGTAAAAACCATCAGTCTTCTTTATTTTAGATAAACTAAGATTGATATTTTGTATTTGATGCTTTATCATGCAGAATGGCATGGTGGGAGTCCTGCAGCTACAAGTCACGTTGCCTGCAGTCTGTGGACAGTGAAGAAGAGGAGGAGGAGGAGGAGGATGATGACAGCAGCACATGCTCTACGGAGTCTAACTCTACGGATATCCGCTATGTACTTGGAGATGTCACTCACCCGCATGCCACTCAGGGAGATGTTATCATTGTCCACTGCGTTGGTAAGCAGGTTATGTAACCACTGCAGCTACCATTTTATATATATATATATATATATATATATATATATATATATATATATATATATATGTATATATAATTAAATATATTAAATATTGCTCTCTTGCAAAATGATAATTTCTGTGTAGATGACTCAGGCCGGTGGGGCCGGGGAGGCCTGTTTACTGCACTGGAGGTGAGATCAGATGAACCACGGAAACAGTACGAGTTAGCTGGAAAGATGAAAGGTGGGATTAATCGTGATGATGAAGAACACAATCATCCTGCGAGTGTGGTTGAGAATCAATCAATACACTGGAAATGTGGTCACATTTCAGATTTGGACCTCGGGAACGTGCTGCTCTTCCCCATCGATGACAAGCAGTCTAGACTGGACGGCCAAGATCAAGTATGCTCCCCTCAGTTCGCTCCGTCTCTTCCTAGAAGTCGTGATGAAACTGCTCCACACGGCTGAGCTGGGTTTATCCTCTCTGCGGTCGCCACGGTTACTGAAACAATTATCAAACGATGTGGTAACCTGCTTCCATCTGCTTCCTGTTTCCTCAGCTTGCCCTGATCGTGGCTCAGCAAAGAGACAAAGCCAACAACTTGTCTGGGATCTTTCTAACCGCTCTGGATGAAGGTCTGAAGAAAATTTACGCTGCGGCTAAGAAACACAAGGGTACGGTCCAACCCGAGTACACCAGCCATGATGTACTGTACCACATGTGAAAGTGACCAAGCGTTTGCCGGGTACTGTACGTTCTGCATGTGTGCATCAGTGTGTGAGCAGAGGAATTTCTGATAATTACTGTCGAAAGAACAGGAAACAGAATTCCTCAGGTTATTTTTACACAGCAGATGAACTGGTTAGAGCACTTTTCCATGAAATGTCTCACATGGCCCGGATCTAACCGCCGCATGACAGCTTGTCTTCTGTTTGATTTTTTGGTTTCTCAACATAGCAAGTGTTCATCTTCCTCGTATCGGTCACTCCACCAAAGGTTTTAACTGGTACGGCACAGAGCGGCTCATCAGGAAACACCTCGCTTCCAGAGGCGTTCCCACGTTCATGTATCCTTTAACAACTCAAACACATGGGCTCCTCGCCGTCATGCGTCACTACGGATGGTTTCCACCAATAGGGCAAACGTTTCCATCCAGCCAGCATTTTGTCACGATTCCTTTTTAATAGATTAACAGAACAATGAACAATATTACTTCCCTCTCGAGTCATCAAGGACAGAAATGTCCACTTCCCCAAAAAAAAAACTGCTCTCAAGACTTAACTGATTAAATTTTTTTTCAATTTTTCTGCATAAATCTCTTGAAGATTTTAACTCTTTAAATGCCAGCTTGATGGTCTGATGTCACTGTTTTACAGGGAAAAAACACAGAAATGTATTTTTTCCATAAAACACATTTTGGGTGGCTGGGGGATTATTTTTTAAATCTGTTGTCGGCATCTCATTGATTACACAAAATATTGACTTTGATGCATTTTAAGTTTTTTTTTTTTAAATAAAGTTTTCTACCCTCTTGAGCCATTAAGGACAAAAATATACACTTTTAAAATACGTAAAACTTAATTGATTTTCTATTTGTTTTGCCTTTTTTTTCCTTAAATGTTTTGATCAACTTCAGTCCTGATCAAAACTATCAAATATTGAATAGTTATTGGGATTTTAACCCTTTAAAAACCAGTTAGATTACATGGTGCTAATATTTATTTATTTTTTTTTAAATACAAAGAAAAAAAGTCATTTTCCATATAACAAATGTTTGGGAGGAAATTAAAGTTTTAATCAGTCAAGAATTTGTCAAAATATTGACTTTGATTCATTATTAGTTTTTGTGTGGCGTCAAATTTAAAATTCACAATTTTCTTAAGTCATTTGAGGACAAAAATGTCCCACTGACTCCCATTAAAACAACATTTTTTAATCTCATAACTATTGCAAAAAAACAATCATGCATTTTATGAATTTGGGGTGTATTTCAGAGAAAAAAAGGCAAATTGATCGTTTTTATTTATAACCCATTTAAAACCAACCTTTTCCCCGTTGTAGGCCTATGCATAACATGCTCATCATTTCATTAGCTTTGCTGCTTTCCTTATGGAGCTTAGTGGGTTGTAAATTAAACTGACGCCTGAAGAAAATATATGTTTTTCCTCTCAACCTGACTGACAGATACTATTACAGCAGAGCTGTTAAGACCAAAGCTACACCTCAAGCATCAACCTCTGCAACGTCAAGACCTGCCCCTGAACCTGCACCGCTCGCCTCCAACGAGCCAGCTGATGAGACGGAAGCAGAAACCCCCGGCCCCTCATCCTCATCCGCGGAGCTCCCTGGTTTCATGAATGGAGTTCGTGTATTTTTCTACAATGTTCCTGCAACAGAGAGGAAGCAACTCGCCCGCCACCTGATCACATATCCTTTCAGGCTTTTTGTTTCTGGTCCAGCTGGTTGTTAAACCTTTTATCTGCGGTGGTAAAACAGCGTTACACGTCCTTATCTGAAGTGTACGTATGATGGAGATGAGGAGGACATCATGAGTGCAGAGGTCACACACATCGTGGCAGAGGTAGAGAACAACATCCACGTGCAGGTCAGTAACATAAGGACTGGTAAGAGGCTCTGACCATGATGAGTTAACCCAAAAACAAAACATCTTTTTTTTTTTTTTTAATGTTCCTGTTTGTGGAGCAGGAGCTCCGGGATCTGGTGCGTCACTACACCGAGGTTGTTCCTGTGCAGATGGCCTGGCTGGAGTCCTGCTTCTCCAAACAACTAAAAGTCAACACTGCAGAATTTCTGCATCAGCTCTGAAAGCAACACCCTTTATATTTGTTTCTTTTTTACTCATTTCGCTGACAGGTTTGGATGAGCTTGTAGGACGGCTAAATGTCGGATCATTTTAAAATGGCTCGTTGTGGTTTATATATATGTGTGGAATAAAAATCAAATCAGAGTGATAAGTCTGCTGCTGTACTGGAGGCCGGTCATGGTACTGGAGTAAGTTCTCCAGGTGACTAAGTAGGAGACATGAGTCCTGAAACAGACAGACAGAAATAGCTCCTGCTGTCAGGATGCTGATTATGGAAGCTGGTAGACACCTTCCTCGCTAATCAATATGTCCAAACTAATTATATCTTGTGCTCAATAAGCTCATGAAATTTGTCTCAGAATAAATATTCCCCCCCTGCATGGCCACTCGCAGTGTTTGAGTAATAAACTTAAGTAATCAAACCTTTGTTCACATGCACCCAAACAGAGGAGGACTTTCCTATTTACACAGCGACCAGCAATCTGCTGAGGCCCCAAGCTGCCAAGGGCCCCTATAAGATATCCAATCAACATTTTTTTATTAGAAAACACAACAAATTTATCAAAGCACGTATCACTAAAAGAGACTAAAAATGTCTTAATTGATGAAAAGGTGATTTTTGGAGATGCTTTAGTCCCATTCCACAGCAACTCAAACAAATGCTGCTCAGTCATGCAAAGAAGACAATAATTTTTTTTACAAAAGTAACTTTTATAAGCAAATGAAGAAATACAGGAAGACACATCCAGGGTCACTACAATAAAAAAGAACTATTGGGATTTTATTGGTCTACCTGAATCCCAGAAAGAGTACAAAAGGTTTGCAGAACGCATCACTAAAACCTGATATCTGTCAGAAACTACACATCCTGATCTGTAGACCTCACAGACAGAGGACTCCTTGTTCTTCAGGCAAATTGCTAGAAAGAAATTTTGAGATGAATTAAGATTTCACATCATTATGTCAGTTGTCAATACCTGTAAATGTGATGACTGTAGAAAGTGAACTGGCTGAGAAAATGCTGAAGAAACGGGTTAAACTTGTGATTTGGTTGAACTTTGTCACAAGTTTTCTCGGTTGGTTTAAATTGATTCAGCGTGTTTCTAATTATCAATGAAGTCTTACTGGTGCAACATTTATTGAAGCCGTACAACGCAGGATCATCCACAGTAAAAAAAAACTCTGGGAGAGTTTTTCACCTTGAAGCTGCAGCCTCTTGCAGATTAGACATGATAGACTCTGTCATGGTGATTTGTTTTGTTTGCACATTTGAAACATTTTGTGGCTGTTTTTGCAGCAGAAATAAACAACTTATGTTCCACAATGTTCCACCAGACACAGTACACAACAGTTTACCTCCATATTCACGCAACACACTGGGAAAGTGTTATTACTCTTCCACATGTCTGCACATTTATAATCACAAACACAGGAATAAAGTTGATATATATATATATATATATATATATATACATACCCTTCCATTAAAGGAGCTATATCATGAAAAATTGACTTTTATGAGCTTTTAACCATGTTAGTGTGTTATTTACTCATAAAAA